>JBBJLS010098012.1:0-20831 GCA_037577275.1 Bryconaethiops microstoma | reverse complement strand
TGAATTATGAGTAATATTAGATTTGCAATAGACTTGCATGTGTTTTTTATTAAACCGCAGGCACTAATCAAGTAACTCAATATTTTCAGTGTGAAGCCAGATAGGCGCACACTGTGGCATAGATATAGTGATCAGTATATGATTATTATATGCTAATTATAATAACTATCATGCAATATATAACTAGCTTCATCATAAAAACTGTTTGTGTTGGGGGAAAACTAAACACAGATTTGAAATCAGCATGAAAAACACTACAAAACCCACATAAATGTATCTCTGATGATTTTGACCTGGTGACCTGTGGAATCGTTGTTTTCAATATGGGTTCGAGAAACTGAGTTTTTGTTTTAACTCAGTATTAATAACTAATTCAGAATCAGAAAACTTTATTGATCCTGGAGGACATTATGACTGCACAGAGACAAGTACAATTTAAAGTGTAAAGTCTAAATAAATCTAGTAAAAAAATTTTTTTACAAAATTACGTCACTTAAATGAAATTTAATGATTTCAACAATTTCCTCCGGGATAAATAAAGTTTTCTGATTCTGATTCTGATTCTGAAATGCACTATGATATGTAAACAAATGCTGGGATATTAATATTATAGATAAGATATTTATAAGATATATATATATATTTATGATATTCACATGGTGAGACTATTGCACATAATAAGATTTCGCACATTAATGCTACAGTTTTAGCGCCTGATACAAAATTGCACAATATTGCACATGGTAGACTGTTGCACAGATTGTTGTATGCATGTGTGACACAGGGAGAAGTTCTAGAGTCTGATAGTGGTGGGATTGTATTGTATTTTAATTGTATTGTACCTTCTAGCAATGGCTGGAGAGGACCCCTGGTCTTGAAAACGATGGCTTTAACTTTTGGGGAAAACTGCAAGCAAACATTGAGGAACGCTTCAAGTCGGAGAGGCACAAGCTTGAGGTTTCTTTAGCTATGCTTTGAAATATACTATCACTTCTCTGTATGTCATAGTCTGCCTAGTTTGATATTGCATTGTTGTTTTTTTTCCTCTCCTTGTAGATAATGCTTGATTGTGAGAGCAAGCAAGACCTGCTGGAGAATCTCAACCAACAGATTGAAGTGTTCACTTCCCTGTTTGACTCCAAACGTCATGATCATCTTTTAAGCAAAGGTAGGCACGGAAATGCCATTAGCTATAGACAGGCTGATCATCATGTCTGAAGCTCTCTGGTTCAAGTGTGAAAGAGCAATCGAACTGAACATCAGCAATGATTGACAAGTATCTCAGTTCTGATCTTTTACAGTTAAGAACAATTTGTGCTGGCAAAGAAAACTGGTTTTAAACAGCCTGCAAAATTAAATAATTATAATAATCCTCATCATATATAATGCAATATAATGTTGCATTGTCTTGTGTTTTTGACCAATGACTGTTAAAACAATGGGTTGTTAGAGAGTATCAATAAGGTAGTAGGGTATGAACTTCCCAATCAGTGGTGGGCGATCTAAAAAAAAAAAAAAGAAATCATGATACTTAAAGAAATTACAAATTACAAAAAAGAGTCAAAATGATTTCATTCCACATTGTATGCCCTCCGCTGCATTAAAAAGTATGCTAATAATGCTCACTTTACAATAAAATTTGTAGCTAGTCAGAGATATTTACTATCACTAAATGCTCAGAAAAGTATATTGAGACATAAGGTGTAATTTCTCACAGTAACAATAAATATCATAGTATTGTTGTATTGCAAATTCAAAACGTCTTCCATACAGCTTAACTAGTCCTAGTACCCTCTTAGGACCTGAGTGACTTAAGTGTCTTAAAAAAGAAAATCATCTTAAATTTAACATCATACTTAAGAAAAATTGCTTTAAATTGTAACCTTTCTTGACATCTGAAATAACATACATAAACAGTTTTGAAGACTTATTCCAACAAGCATCAGTTGTCATAAAATGTTTTGGGGTGAAATGACAAACTGATAAAAGCAGCTTTTAAAGTACCTGTCCTTTGTCATGAAAGGTTTATGCAGGTGTTATAAAGTCCTATGTATGCCGGGTCTTCAGTCAAGTGTTACCAAACATTTTTTCTTGGGAAAGCTTTCATAAATCCATCCCTTCTGAACATCATACATCAACTGATTAATCCTGTCTCAACAGGTGATTGCCGGCTCTCCTACCGGGCCCTTCAGGGAGCTCTGATGATTTACTTTTACAGGTGAGAAATTCCATTTTCTAAACTATTTTAGACGAGGCTCTGTGTTCAGTACAGTCCACGCTACACCAGAGATGATGTTCCATAGAAACTACAGTTCTGTTTGTCCTCTTCCAGAGAGGAGCCTCGATTTCAAATGCCTTTCCAGCTTCTGACGTACCTCATGGAAGTTGATACACTTATGACCAAATGGAGATGTAAGTGTCGCTGTCACTTCTCCATCAGTGTATCAGTAACAACAATATACAATGCAAACGAGGAGTATCTTTTAATGTAGGCTCATCTATTAGCTTGGTGTCTGACAAATTCTTCAGTAACATGCAGCAACTCTCTCCACCAGATAACCATGTCTGCATGGTTCACAAGATGATTGGCAGTAAAGCAGGTACAGGTGGCTCCTCAGGCTACCATTACCTGCGTTCTACTGTCAGGTCAGTGTGTCCTCTTACTACTGTCTCGGTTTGTTTCAACTCATGTATTCTATAATCTAAACGAGCTCCATTTCACTGTATCGACAACTCTTCTATTTTTGTGTAGTGACCGGTACAAAGTTTTTGTGGATTTGTTCAACCTTGCTACATTCCTGGTCCCACGTGCCTGGGTCCCCAAACTGAACCCCAGCGTTCATAAGTTCCCCTACACAGCCGAGTGCGTTGACAGCTCATACAGCTCTGGCAGCTCTTGCTGCTCATACAGCAGCGAAGAGGACTAAACAAACCCAACCCAACCCGCTGGCATGACTCCAGTGTTCAGACACACAACATGAGGCAAGCTTTGTGTGAATTGATGCAAGAGTTTTCGCTTTATGATTTTTACACCCAATGATTAGCATATAGGCACAGCAGACCTCAGAATTACCAGAGAGTAACAACCTGGCAACATTCATAGAAATGAGAAGAATGTTACATGATTAATCAAGCACTAGTAGTTCTATATAGTATTTATAAGCACTTATATCTAATCCAAGACATTACTCCAAAAAGCACTTACTATTTCAAATGAAACGTGTTAATATTCTAGCAGGTGACTATTTTTGTACGTATGAGATGTACATTGACATCCCACTTTTATGCCACATTAGGTACACCTACATTGTATCTACAATAATTGTCTGTTTTATTAGTTCCACTTACCATATAGGTGCACTTAGTAGTTTAAATTATAGACTGGAGACCATCTGTTTCTCTGCATCATTTATTAGACCCCTTTTCCTTCTTTATCAATATTCAGGACCCCCACAAGACAACCAGTGGGCATGTATTATTGGGCAGTGCATTGTTCTCAGAACAGCAGACACTGACATGGTCATGGCCTGGAAGTGTGTGTGTGTTACACAGTGTATCATGCAGCAAGGATGGTAGTGTTTTAAACACTGTATCCACTCACTCTACATGTTCTTAGACACATCTTGCCTGTAGGTCCACCTTGCAGGTGTTAAATGATCAGTTTGTTAGTAATCCTCTAGTCCTGTAGGACTGGTCAGTGTCAAGCTGCAGGGTCTTTTCGGCTGAATATGGACTATTCTCAGCCTAATGATGACACTGATGTGCTTAAAAATGATCCACAACCCATGTTGTAGGCTACCTGCTGACTGGTGGTCCTGTCCCCCCTCCTGACCACTGATAAACAGGATAAAGGGGGTGAACAAAAGATTCTGATAAACTGATGGACTAAAGTCCAATCATAAGCTACAAACTGCACTTTATTGGTAAGTGTCACCAATAAAATGGACAACAAGTGCAGATACAGTGTAGGAATATGTAATGAAGTGACTCATCTGTGTATTTTAGGTAACTGTAGAATATATGTACATTTTGTACTGCACATGTTCAGACACTGTGTAATTCTGTGAATAAACTTCAATGGGCTCTGTTTTGAAACTTGCTGGTGTTGTGTCTGTCCTGAAACCGCAGTGTCACCCATGTACGTGCTCATCACAAATATTTGTGTATGTACTAAAGATCAGGTTTAGTAACCTTCAGCTACGGCCTCCCACTGATCAGCTGCCAGTGCCGTCATTTTGCTTTTAGTCGTCAGAGATTGGAGTTGGAATAGCAAGCGGTAGTCTGGAAGTGCCAGTCACGGTGGTAATGACTACTTTAAACCTGGTCAGCTGCCGATAGGATAAGCAGATTGCCAGAAAAAACATGTTTGTTTTGACGGAGGCTTCCGAAAACATAAACTACACAAAAACAAGTCTGGAACTACTAACAAATGAAGGCCTAGAAATTGTGTATGTTTAGAATGCTTTATTAGTGAACTCAGTTGTAGGTCTAGAACAGCTGTGTTCAAAGGATCATGGTGTTAAAGTAACAGATTACTTTCCATTGCTTTTGGATTATTTGTCTTTTAAAAGTCATAGCTTTTCATCGTCACCTTTGATCAGCTGTAAAGAAAACATCCTAGAGCAGATTCTGAAGCAGCAGTGGAGTCAGTGAAAGGTAGCTTTCCCTTAGTGCTGGTGTTCTGACAAACCAAACTGCAGCTATTCCCTGAAGACACAGTTCACACTGTAAGAGATCCATCACAGTGAGCTAATATCACCATTATAAACAGCATTAAAGTTACTTTACTAACAGTCATTACTGTAATATTCTCAGCTGTATCAGTTCTGTCTATTAGAAGTTGTTAGCAGTTACTTTCAGTAGCTCATCCTGATATAGCGTTAAATACTTTGTATGTACACTTTAGTAACTTCTTAAACAGTAAGTTTTTTCAGAACAATATATTGACTTTTTAAAATGAAGTAATACAAGTAATTTAAATAAATTAAATCATTTTAGAATGAATACATTTACCTCAGTCAGAACAGTAGAAAGATGGTAATTAAGTGTTCTATCTTTAGTTCACATTCTAAATAATTTTTACACAAAAAACTTTTTTGATACAGCTCTTCACATTTACAGCCACAGTTCAGGCCTATCAGTCGGTTGGCAGGTATTTCACATGAGAAATCTGTCAAAAATGTTTTTTTTGATTAGGTAATGGCATTGTATGTATTCCATTGCTGGGTTACTTTGGTCCCATAAAATGTGAATATTCAAATACACATTGAATGTGAAGCAATTATAAAATGTGTCACAGACCAGGACCAGAAATGAGCTGAGTTTGCTCAGTGTTGCGTAGTGGAAGAGCCCAGTCGTGGAGCCGGTAGACAACACCTTTTGCTCTGAGAACGCTCCAGCTAAGGAGGTTCCACCAAGAACCCACGTTCTCACACGCACACAGTAGAGTGTATAGCTGGTTCTGAAGAACCGACAGTTGAGGTGAGGTGAGGGCTCTGAGATAAGCTGGCATGGAACCTAAATGAGTGCAGACACCTACCAACTTTTTGTTTATATACCCATAAACCTGGTTCCTTTCCGGTACCTAATTGGCATCACGTGACTGGTGCGTGTGACAGAATGTGCAAGAGCACATCTGAAACATTGGCATTAGTGAAAGTTTGTTCAAAAGATCTGGGGATCATTTAAAAATCAGATTTGTGTAACTATTGACTTTTGGTATTTATTAATAATGTTACTCTCATATGTCCAAATCTCAAAAGAAGCTAAAAAGAAGCTAAATTTTGACAAACAGGTCTTTGCTGATTAACTAAATCTGGGGTTGATACATTTTACTGCACTTCTAACCCTTTAAAAGAAAAGTTATGTTTCTTTGCAGTGCTGATCCAGATGAATCTAGTCCTAATTAGTATATTTTTAAGAGGTTACTAGTAGGGGTGCCTTAAAATCCCCCTCCTGATTTATGCTGGGTTCCTGTGCACATATGGGATGACTGGAGCCCAGCATGGTGGATACTGGCTGCCCCTTCAGCCCTGTTTACTACAATGTGACTCTGACCCAGAGCACAGATGATTTCATAAACATCAGTGATTCTGTTTGCATCGCTGTTATAGAACTGAGCTGTCTGTTGTACTGTTTAACTTGGATGCCAAAAATGGGTTTACTTAGAGGTTTTTTAAACCTTTAATCAAAGCAATGGTGGGGAAACGCTTCCAAATGTGAAGAGATTAATTAATTGATGGAGGCTCCTATGAAATGCAAAAGCATATTTATTAAGCCACTTCAGTAGAACAGCAAAGAAATGAATAAATAGCACTGACCCCTAGCTGACTGGGGCAGCTGGTGGTCTGTTAGCGAGTAACCCCAGTGATTGGAAGGCTGTGGGTTCGAATCTCAGGACTGGCACTGGAACCACTGAGGTACACTTGAGCAAAGTACAATCTCCACACACGGCTCCCAGGCGCTGTATCGCTGGCTACCCACAGCTTCACGTGGTGAAAGAAGTTCACATTGTTCACACTGTGTGCTGTGATGTGTTCACATATGACAAATGGACACTTTACACTTTAACAAAAACATAAAATATAAGAATTAATGCTTTTGGAAATGCATAGAGATTGGGGTAAATCACAACACAAATATCTAGTCCTGTTTATAAACAGCGGACTGTTTGCACTGAGCTGCATTTTGAACTTCACAGCCACCTGTAACGGAGACGGCATTTCCTTCAAGCTCAAACATAAACAGTCGTGTGACCAGAGAGAGAGTAGCCAGACGCAAGGGTCAAAAATGAGCCAATGACACAGAATGGTGTTGAACCATGGTATATGTCTGAGAGACTGAAAAGACATTCTATGTGTCCAAAAATTTGTGGACAACTTTAGTTTGAGGATTCGGTTGTATTGAGTCCTAAAAGCATTAGTGAGGTCGAGTACAGGTTCTGAATGACTAGTTCTGGATCAGAAACACCACACCGGACTGACACACCCCAAAGGCTGTAGAAGCGATTCAGAAACTTGAAAGGGCTATTGTTGCTCTATTGTTTATTGTCTACCTTTTTATTATTTCCAATGTCTTATCTTTTTTTTTTGTTGTTGTTGCACTGAGCATGCTAATGACACAAGAATTTTGCTCATAATAACCTGCTAATAAGTTAATATTTGTAGTGATAATAATAATAATTCCTTAAAATGATGAACCCATGGTCATTTTCAGGAACAAAACTTAATTGGACAGGAGAATAAAGAAAACAACATGTAATACAATAATAGAACTGTTTTCTTTAACAGTCTTGTCTGACGTAAGCACTGAATTGTACCGTATTGTGCCATGATACAAGAACTACGTTTCTAGGCGGTTAGTGATGATGTGAGCAGGTCAAGTTTGGACTGATCAAAGCGTAATTGTTAGAGCTCTGAACTCTGAGCGCCGTTCCACGTCACTCATGCTCACTCACACTGATCATCTTCTTGTAGAAAAACTTTCCAGAAGCACTTTTGCTCCTTATCTAAGAAACAACTTTCATTTCAGTGCTGGTGATTTTGAAACATTGAACACAGATACTGAATTATAACATTTTTGTGAAAGAAAGCAATAAGTACAATTAGTAAATAGAAGGGATAAAATGTACCTTTATGAAAGGTAAGGAATTATCAGTGTCCCATTCTTTTGATTGCTTTTCTCTTTAGATAATACAGGGCCTTGGTTAGTAATGGATGCAGACTAAAGTAGGTGAATGCACTAATTCGAATAATTCAAGAAGTGTCTGGATATTTCTGTAAACACACTGTCTCTCAGGTCAGCCCATTCCTTCTATTCACCATTTCTCCACTAGAGGGCACTGCATGTACACTGGAGCTGTTAATGTATTTGCCTGAGGATGTATGGTTTGAGCGAAGAGGGAGCTGCTGACCACTTCACACTGCTGGACTGAAAAGAGGTGGGGGTGGGGGCATTTTTGATCAGGGTTGAGCCCCTTTGTAGAGGAAGTTCGATTCCTTCGAGTCTTCTATTCAGTCCCTTTAGACCTCATTTGAAAGCTAATTGGCACACTCCCATTCCTGTTTCCCGTGGTTATCTCCAATCAGGCGAAGTCAACATAACACAGAGGCCACAGATGCCGGAGAGGAAAAAACATAGGCAAGCCAAAACATCAGGCCCAAGAGTAGATGTTCACTGCCAAAACAATCTTTTTAAAAACAGCAATCCTCTTCAGCTTCTTCTCAACGCCGGCATGTTCCTGTGCAGGACTCAGGGATAGTGCATTAAACGAAAACAGCATGTTGTATAGTTTTCTTTTTTTTTTTGCTGTCTAAAGTGTGACACTTCTTTGGAAAAGCATGAATTACAAATAGCTTCCCACTGCTCCCAAGGATAATTAAAGTCTTCTGCACCCCTTTATTTGAGAACATTACTTGTAGTTTACTGTGGCTCCAAAATTCTCCCAAATTTTCTCTGAAAAGTATGCTGTGTTCGCCAAAACTGCACAGCAGGTTTTGTAAGGCCCAAGGCTTGTAATCATGCTCCCAGAGTAGAGTAAGGGGGAGCGGAGGAAAATAAGTGACGTCTCACCCCTACTTCTCCCCATCTGGTTGGCAGATTGCAGCTTGAGATTAATGGATCTGTCACTATGCTTATATACTCATGAAGGCTAAACAGATCTGTCTCTGATTAGATGTAGCCTTTTAAGAGTTTGGCCTTGATTACTGCCCTAAAAGTGACTGGCATCTGTCTCTTATTGTATTTGTTTTTGCACTTCTTTTCTTGCATTTTGTTTTTCCCGTGCCCACTTTCCCATGTGTTACCTCCCTCGCTGTTGCTTCATCTACTTTTCTCTCTCAGGCCTACATGTGCTTTTTATTTCACTCTTTTTTATCTCGTTTTTATCATGCTCAGGTATTCATTAAACAACCACAGCTAAAGACTTTACATCACACCATTTTCCACCACCCTCTGATAATCGCACCTCAACAAAACAAACAAGTCCAAATTCCTGGGACTTGTTCATAACCCTAACCCTAACCCTAACAAACAAGCTGAGATTTAAGGACACAAGGTGAAAGATTTTAACGGTGAGGCCTGGCCAAACCGTTTGACCTCAATGTGTCGGGTGCTCGGCTCCTGCTGTAACTTAACGCTGATGGTGAGTTCAGTTCCTCCTGGCAAAGCACTCAGCATTCGCTTCCAGTCCCAATGAATAAGCGGAGATTAAAAAGAAGACACTGGCTTCTGTCTGGTAGAGTCATTACAATACAGAGATCCAGCACTTTTTTCCCTTTTCTATCTTTCAGTAACACAGGCCAGTGTTCAGTAACATGCGGTCAGTGGTCACGCTTTCGAAATGAGTGAAAGGTTCTAAATTTCAGGGAGCCGGTAGAACTCCATCTCAAACGTCCCATATCTGGTATTTAAATTGCCCAGACAGCATTGATAAGCCTTTTTAATATCATTTTGTTATCAACTACACATAGAAAGAGTCAAATATCCAACAACCTTGCAATGAATTTGTGTTGGTGGTTGTTGTGATGGGTTAAGAACACCACGCTTCACCAGTAGGAGTCCGTACCCAAGACTCCTCACTCTACCTTCACCTCCAACTGTAATACTATATTATTACATTGCAAGTTACTCTGAATAAGAGGGTCTGCCAAATGCATTCATGTTATTTTTGTGTGCCTTGGTTGATTTCATTATGGATGGAATTAAAATATTGATAGTACACATTAGTTGCACAGTGGGTGGTTGAGTTTGCATGTTCTCCTTGTGATGGCTTGGGTTTCTTCTGGGGTCTCCAGTCACTGCATTGTCTAAAAACATGTGCGTCATGTGAATTGGGGATTCTAAATAAGTGTGACCATAAGTGTGAGTGAATGGTGTGTAGTACATATCTAAAATGATGCAGTAAATGACATTCAAGGGCTATGAAGTAGAGATAGCAGTTTAAAAGAGCAATGATTTTTTTCTTATTTGTTCCTTGCACCCCTACCCCTGAGCCTTGCTTAGATCAAATCTCTCGCTTTTTCATTGCTTGCTGGTTCGCTTTTCCTACATTACTTTATTCTCTTCTCTGATAGGCTTTTCAGACTTTCTTGGCAGTCTTTCCAGTACAGTGATACTCTACTTAGTAACAATACTTTGATCATACTGGCAGATTTTGAGAATTTAAAAGTGTCTATGAGCACAGAACTGGCTATTGATAAAGGCCAACATCTCCCGGTGGTGTAACCATGGCTGCCATTAGGGTTCTCCAACATAATTACAACATCTGGTCCTAAATGTTTCCATCTATTCCATCCATTCTACTTACACATGTTCGAGGCTGGGTGGTAGCATGTGTACAACATCAAGGCCTATTACTGTAAATCTTATTAAAGTCATACTGACAGAGCCTTGTTACTCATGAGGCACATCCATGTTATTCATGTATACATTGTAAAATGTGAACATGTTTTTTGTCTGAATTTCCTGAGCATCATAGTAAGACAGTATGATAATTTCATCTTCTAATTCACTCATCAAATATTCACATTTCCTTATCAGTTTGTTACTGAACAGATGTGTCTTCTCAGGAATCTCTTTTTTAAAAAAAATCATGGAAAAGTTATTGACATACCCGCTTGGAACAGATGCACTAACTGTTTTACCCGATGTGACTTTTCCAGGGACCCAGTATGTCTCTCATGAATTATTCACACAGCACACAGAACAAGACAGTAACTACTTGTTTACTGCCCATCAGTGCAAAATGTCTATTTTTGTCAATGTCGTTCCGTCTCTCTTTCTCCAAAATAATTCCAGTCTATTAACTAGAAACTCAAGAGATGGAAAAAGTTTGTAGCTTCCATGTGCAAACTGGCCCACACACAGACGTGATTTACAAAGTTAATTATAGCCTCAAAACCAGCAACAACAACAACAGCAATGACAAATATATATTTTTATAGAATGTTTCATTTTAGTCACAAGTACTTTTCATAGAAACCGTAAAACTCTACAAAGATTAACACTACAGTATAAATAAACCTACACAGAGAAACTTGCACAGAGAAAATGTCACTTTTTTTTCTGTACGTATGACAATAAACGCTTTGAATCTTGAATCTGAATCAATAACAAACTACAGACTCAAATGAATCACAATACTCTATACAAATATTTTTAGATGTAGAAATAAAAACATGTGCTGCACTTGATTTCCTAATATTTTTGGAAAGTTAGGATATATTGGAACTAAGTGAGAAAAAGGTTTGCAGTAAGTGTCTCCCAACTAGTAGTCTAAAACGATCTATATTTCGATACATCAGTAAGATATTTGAGAAATAGGCCATTAAGCGCTTTAAATGTCATCAGTAATACACTGTAGTCACTGCGAAACTTGTGTGAGTGGCCAGTGTAAACCAAATAAGATTTTTGTTTTGGGAGCACACCGTCTGCTGCATTCAGAACTAGTTCGAGCCTATTTAGAGAGACTGTAGTCAAATCTAGTAGTTATGGAAAACATTTTAAAAAGAAACTTCTAAGCTTCTTTTTTTGCATATGTCTTCAATTAGCTAAATGCAGTCTTACAGATACAAGTCTCAAAGGATAAACTGGCATCCAGTGTCATACCAGATAGCTTTAGTTTTAGTTTACACTGAAAAATAATGTAGGTCATGGATAAAATCAGCCACCTTCAACTTTGTTCAGAATCCTAGGTAGAATGGGAAAAGTACAGGAAGGAGTCATAAGTGATTTATATTTAGTAGAGGTTTACCAATAATGTAAACCAAGTAAGAATTTTTCCTTGGGAGCAGACAGGCTTCTGCATTCAGAACTAGTTGGAGGTTATTTAAAGAGACAGTAGTCAAATCTAGTATTATAGAAAGAAACCTCTAAGCCTTTGGTACGGCAAGTCTCTCAAGTAGTCTTAGAGATATGAGACTCAAAAGATAAACTAGCATTTCGTCTTACACCAAGGTCTTTAATTGTAGGTTTAATTTGCACTGAAAAATAATGTAGGTCATGGATAAAATCAGCCACCTTCAACTTTTCTCAGAATCTTAGGTAGAACAGAAAAGGGCAGCAAGGTTGAGTCACAAATGAATTATATTTAGTAGAGGCTTCCCAATAATTTCCCAATAAAGTCTGTAGTAATTTAAGAGTGCATAATATCAATCTGTGCAGCTCATCATTAAAACTAGTGGAGCTGAATTCAAAATGCTCTTGGCACATATTACCTCCAGATTGTCTACCACGAGCATCTTTAGTGGCATTTCCACTGAATTTCAACCACATGATGCAGTCCAGGACCAGCAGCAGCAAAGCATGATCAAGGATTATACCAACAAAGAAAATCTGTATTCTATTATATTGTATTCGTTTTTTGTGGATGCTGGTTGTGTAAAACTTCTCTGAAAAAGCCTAAATTCCAAAGCGTTGTTCTTAGACAGCATCCAATTTAGCCCCAAGATAGCAACCCCTCCCCATTTCCACTGAACATCATAAAACCTAATGTAACCAAGGCACATGGCAACGTTAAGTAAGACCACTACCACTGCCAACATTTCTTCTCAACCTTTTTGATTTATAATTATACATTATTTAGTTATTAAACAATCAAGGGCACAGGTTCTTACTAAAAAACTGCTGAGCTAACACATAGAGTTAAGTATCATTAGTTTAAAAGTGAAGGGTATCTTTATATCTGTCAGTGATTGCGTGCTGTCTAGGTCTTGAGGCAGCAAAGCACCATTGGCATTCCCTCCATCATGCTGGAGTTGAGTTGAGTGTGAGATCAGGGATGTTGCTTGGGGGATTGGGGGTCACTCTTTATGCATTTTTGCAGACTAAGGCACCTTTTTCCTGTTGTTCCTATTGTTTCCATGTGTAATATGTGTTTTGCACACTGTTGTGCACCTCGTTTGTTGTATTCTCTGCACCTGTATTCAAGATGATGAGGTCAAGTGATCAACGTCATTAGCACCGTTTCATGGATCAAAATGAGCAAAACATGAACAAAACCAGTTTTCCTGAGGCCTGTTTAGTTTCACCACTCTAGCTAGTTACAAGGGTTATACATATAGAAATAATGGCATGATTTCCAGGGTCAGAAATACAGTATAACAGATCCACCCTCACATTACAACATGGAGATGATTAGACTATAGAAACTGGTTCCAGTCAGTGTGGCAGTAATGGCTTGTAAATTTTAGGTACTTACATTTGTGTATTTTAACCCCAGCAGATGTTGTGGTCTAGAGAGCCTTGAAGGCACTGAGGTGATGTCCAATTAAAATTTTAGAGACTTGAATGAACAGTTTCGGCAATTGTCTAAATATAAAACTTGAAAAATGTTTTGCCTCTCCGTCCTCCTCAGTGTGCATGGGGCACAATACACATGGGGCACAATACACTGTCCTCATCCAGACAGGCTCATTTTAATCAAAATGTGCAACCTCCTTATCAGTAAGACAAACAAAAGTAACATAGGGCCTCAGTAAACTCTGACACAATCTCAGATTTTATGTTTAGGCTATAAACTATTTTTCATTAATCAGGCTTAATCAGAAAATGCTGAAGGTGCAAACTATAATTTGTGTGAAATGTAAATGTATTAGTACACGCACATTTAGAGCGTTTGGATCACCTTCACCCTCACCCTTATCATCAACATCACCATCATCATCACTCCCACCATCACCATCACTATCACCATCGTCATCATAATCACCATCACCATCACCATCATCATCACCATCACCCTCACCCTTACCATCACTCTCACCATCACCATCATCACCATCACCCATACCATCACTCTTACTATCACCCTCACCCTCACCTTCACCATCATCCTCATCCTCGCCTTCACATCATCATCACCATCACATCATCATCACCATCACAATCACTCTCACCATCATCATCATCATCATTATCATCATCATTATCATCATCACCATCACCATCATTATCCTCACCCTCACCCTCACCATCACATCACCATCATCATCATCATCGCAACTCACCATCACTATCACCCTCACCCACACCTTCACCTTCATTATCATCATCGCCATCACCATCACCCTCACTCTCATCATCACCATCATCATCATCACCATCATCCTCAACCTCACCATCACCATCACCATCACTCTCACCATCACCATCACCATCATCATCACCATCACAATCACTCTCACCATCACCACCATCATCATCATCATCATCACCATCATCACCCTCACCCTCACCCTCACCATCACCCTCACTCTTTCCATCACTCTCACCATCACCATCATCATCACCCTCACCATCACTATTACACTCACCTTCACCTTCGCCATCATCACCACCATCAGGCTTACCATCACTCTCACCATCACCCTCACCATCACCATCACTATCATCACCATTACCCTCACTCTCATCATCATCACCATCATCCTCAACCTCACCATCACCTTCACCATCACCATCACCCTCACTCTCACCATCACCATTATCATCATCACCCTCACTCTCACATTACCATCACCCTCACCATCACCCTCTCCATCACCATCACCCTTACCATCACCCTCACCATCACCCTTACCATCACCCTCACCATCACCATCACCATCACTCTTACCATCACCTCACTCTCATCATCACCATTATCATCATCATCACCCTCACTCTCACATTATCATCAACTTCACCATCACTCTCACCATCACCCTCACCATCACCCTCAAACTCACCATCACCCTCCCCATCACCATCACCCTCACCATCACCCTTACCATCACCCTCACCATCACCATCACTCTTAACATCACCATCACCATCATCATCACCATCACCCTCACCATCACTCTTACCATCACCCTCACCATCACCATCACTCTCACCATCACCCTCACCCTCACCATCACCATCACCATCATCATCACCGTCACCATCACCCTCACTCTCACCATTACCATCACCCTCACTCTCATCATCACTCTCACCATCACCCTCACTCTCACCCTCACCATCACCATCACCATCACTCTCACCATCACCATCATCATTACCATCCCCCTCACCCTCATCATCACCTGCACCCTCAAACTCATCATCACCCTCACCATCACCATCACCATCACCATCACCCTCACCCTTACCATCACCCTCACCATCACCATCACCCTCACAACCACCATCATCATCATCACAATCACCATCATCACCATCATCATCACCATCATCCTCACCCTCACCATCACCATCACCCTCACCAGCAACCTCACCCTCAACTTCACCATCATCATCACCATCACCCTCACCCTCACCTTCATCATCATCACCATCACCCTCACCATCATCATCACATCAGCATCATCGCATCACCATCACCCTCACCCTCACCTTCATCATCATCACCATCACCCTCACTCTCACCCTCACCACCATCAGCATCATCATTATCACCATCACCCTCACCATCACCATCACTCTCATCCTCACCCTCACCCTCACCTTCACCTTCACCTTCACCTTCACCATCATTTTCTGATTTGCTTGTTAGCCAGCTGTAGCTAATTTAGACATGTATATTAATGTACACTATATGGACAAAAGTATTGGCACATACCGTTTAATCATTTAATTTAGGTGGCCTCTGACTTCCAGTGAAACGCAATCTTAATGCTTCAGCATACCAAGACATTGTGGACAACGGCATAGGAAGAGCCTTTTCCATATTAATGGTATGTATTTGAATACAATGTCACAAAGTTACAAAGTCCCTGTTGGTTTAATGGCGTCCCAATACTTCTGTCCAAATAGTGCATATTGATTGAGTAGCTAATGCGGCAATTCATTTTTCACAAAGGGCACATGTTGAATTATTTAAAACTGTACTTTGTGTTTACTCAGGTTGTCTTTGTCTTCTATTAAATAATATTAGAAAATAATAAACAAATGTCTAACAAACATGAAAAAAAGAAAGAATTACTACTTCATGGCACAATAATGAGCTTCATGATTATAAACCCCTTAATGAAACTACCTTATATTTGTATCTGTCATGTTTGACACAATTGTCTCATTCTCTGAGGGAGTGTTCCCTGTCCTTGACGCCCATGGCTTTCTTGCCCATGCCTTGCAAATAAGGGATCTGGACCAGGATTTGTGATGCTTCCAGATGCTTGGCACTGGTGTCACCTCATGCAGGTCTAAATCTGTGGTCTTACTCAGAATTACACCCATCTGGACTCAACATGTGCTTTACCAAGACTGAAGACTAGTTTGCTTGTGAGATAAACCTACATTCATAGCAAAAATTGAAATACAAATGAGAAATAATTTAATATAATTTTAATATCATTTAATTTATTAACCCTTATATGAGAGGATTTCTAAAGTAAATAGCAAATCATTTTATACAAACAATCACTCATTCTATTGTAAAGAATACACAGTTTATGTGTAAATGTGCAGATTTGTGCAGAGTTTGTTGTGAGTACCAGCCACGGAAATGAATCATGCTGAAACCCATTAATGCATTTTATATGCTTGCAGCCGTATGATCTTGCAGACTGGAGCATGTTCTCTGAGATCAGAGAGGCGCAGACAGGTGCAGAATCTGGAGATTTATACTGTAATATTTATAACCCAACCAAATAGGAAGTTATGGACTATGCATCCAAAAACTTGTGTATTTAAAAAAGGTTGAACTGAAACACTAATTACATTTATAAATGTTAGACTTTGCTTCTAAGAATTTATTTGGGTTGCCCGTAACTGCTACCTGATGTTGGAAACTAAATTCTTCAGGTTTTTTTGAAGAAGTTAACCTTGATGGGCTTTTGGGACACTGACTACAGCTGCATTCTTTAGTTAATACATCACATGGTATATACTCCCAGAAGACAAAGTATACTTTCCACATATTTGTATATACTGGCCTTGTACAGAGAACAGTCACTATTGGGAGGTTTATACTGGTCAGCGGTACGTCAACAATTTATGGTTTGCTGTTCCCTCCCCTGGAAGTCAAACTCTTAACAGTTTACATTAGTGTCCTGTAGCCAATTGCAACCAAAAAAGACCAGAGACTGTGGCTGCAGAGACTTCATTTGAGGGTTTTCCTCCACACTATGAATATTTTTTCCCCTTTTATTAACCTACCGTGACCCTCCTTTTTGCAAGGCCTGACTTCTGACCTCTTGTCTGACCCCAGACATTCTTCTCTGGCTCTTGCTCTTGACCTTTGCCCACTTTTAAAAGGCCTTGAATGCTGTACTTGCATTTTGTTGAATCGTCTAACAACTGACTTAATGCAACCATACCATCTTGTTTAGCGTGCTAGTGTTCCTTACTGTCTTAAAGACTTATAGTCAGGGATTGACATTTGTGGTAAGCAAGCAAGAATTGGTGTATGTGGTACGCAAATGCGCGGCAGTTTTCAGTATTCACGAAGCAAATGCGTACCTAATTTGAGTAACTTCATACCGGATCTCTAAGCACCACCACTCAGTAAAAGAGACCCTTAAAAATAAATATAATAATGAAGTTTTAAAATAAGGTTCTGCCGGTACGCGGAGCCTCGCTTCAGCACCAATCAAAATTCAGTCAGATCAGGTCTGATCTCAGCGCTTCTGTCACTGCGTGCCCGGCCCCGTCCCCGTCCCCGCCCCCTCGACCTCACAGCCCCCCGGTACGAGACCCGTTGTCCAGTCCAGAGAGGAGTGATCTGCCAGGATAAACTTTTGGAGCTCCCGTGCGATGCTGGGGTACAGTCGAGATTCGGCCGGCTGTCCCTGTCGGAGTTCTGTTTGTCACGATGTGAGGAAAATCCCCAGCTGTGTGAGACGCAGTTACAACAATCTCGCCTTTCCGTTCCACGGAGCTGTGCGAGCGCGCTTTTTCTCACTCGACAGCCACGAAAACACGCTCCGAGTGGCTCTGTCCGGGTCTCTTCCTCGTGCTTGGTCGTTTATGCAGGGCCCTGCAGCCCAAACCCTGACAGGACCGATCCCGAGAACAAACACTTACTGCTGTGCAGTACGGATACGGGTTTACCTTTACATTTTTAAAGGCTATGTATTGAGTTTTGGGAGCATATTTATCGTTTAGACTAAAAAAAATAGGCATTTATAAGCATTTTTACCGCATCACAAATGCTCTTAGAATGTAAACCCCACAAATGTTGGGGTTTACTATATATAAATTAAAATAATAGTGATGTAATGTTTCCAGCGCCCATGGTGAGGTGGAAAATAAAAAATTTTGGTGCGTACCAATTCATTCATTTAGGTGCTTATTAGAGTACTAGAACAAAAAAATTATGTCAACTCCTGCTTATAGTCTCTCATCACACCCCCTCGAAACTCAGACACACACCCCTTGGTCCAGGCTGAATGAAGGTTTACAGCTGCCAGAATCTCCCCAGATTTACCATGAGCCTCCTCTATTAAATGCTGATTAGTACCAGATGTCTTTCCCTTGCCCCGCTCTGCTCTCAGTCTCGGGGGTTCAAAAAGATTTCTTTTTTTATGCTTTCACCGAAGGAAAGGGAAAAAAAGAGTGAGAACGGCAGAAGCATGAGATCAGTGGAAAAAGCCCACTGAGCTTGGACCAAAAGTCGTTCTCCCGTAATAGAATTTTAAAACTGAATTGAATCTCTGCTTTGGGGAAGAAACACATTCTCATTTCCCCCTGTTCGCCACCAGGCAACTGAATTCATCCCAAACAAAAACACTCAAACACTCAGCACACACTGACAAAGACACATCCATCTGAACACACAAGTGCACACACACAAGACTGAACCCTGCACACACCAGCGTAAGAACACAAAATGAATGCGCAGATATTTACCCTTCCACACACACACGCCAACAAAAATGTGAAAGCATGAGCTCGCTCAGATACTTACTACCACACAGACACACTTGTACCGTACTCACACCAGCAAAGAATAAAATATAGAAAATGGATTCCTCTTGATTTTGGCAGCACACATCACTCTAAAAAGGTTTCACACATTCCCACACAAACACACGCACACACACACACACACACACACACACACACACACGCAGAGGCAACGACCATCCACTCTTCCCTGTTTCCTCACGAAGCATGAGCCTCACGTCCAGGTTCTTCTGTACCTCATCTCTCTGCCTGCCAGTTTGTATAGTCCACACTAGAGCCAAAGCTCAAAGTCAACACAGCAGTTACATGCAGGGAAAGTATTCCTGTTCCAGAGGCCTTTTGCTAGCTTTTCCCTTCAGCCTTTTTTAATAAAAAAAATTACAGCATTTCAATGGCTCCAGTGTCTCGAGCCTCACCGCTTGTTGCTTCACAGCTTTCTTTCGTCCACCGTGTGTCATGTGGTCACTCTCTCAGATGTCGTTCAGTCTCACTGTAGGGTCTTTCCTTTACGATGTTACCATAATGTGTTTGTGTATTTGTGCACTGTCAAATACCTCAAACTGGTAGCAACTGAGATGCTAACAAGAATGACCAATAAAAATGGCCTAGAATAGCTTTAAGAAAAAGTGACAGGTGACAAGTGTATTAATTCAACATATACTGTTTATAAATTCCTTATTTGCTTATGCGTTTTCATATTCTTAAGGTGAACTGGTGCTTTGAAACTCAAAACATCGGTCCATTCATGTCTGGATAATTATATTAAAAATCATGAATGTTCTCATACGCCGTGGTGATCAAGGGCCCTTCCTAGCAGCTTGGGGGCCCCACACAGTCTGGGGGGGGGGGGGGGGTGCTGCCGGGGCCCCCCTCACGGTCTGGGCCCGTGGATGTGTAGTTCGCATATGCCTAAGAGCGGCCCTGGGTGATCCTAAGCTCTCCATTTTTAAGGAGACACCATTTGATGTTTCAGCCTACATACATGCTGATACACTATTTTGCCACTAAACACCCGTGGCTTTCACTTTCAGTACATCTTGTATTACAAGATGTTCAAGTATGAGAAATACAAGTCCAGTTGTTCTGTTTTCCTCTCACAGTTCAGACATCTGCATCAGGTGAATTGGTTATGCTACATTGCTCGTAGGTTTGAATCACTGTTTATGTTCTGGCTATCCAGGGTGTTTCCCACTGCATGGTTGGTGACGCTTCTGTCATGTGTCATCTTGAATTTACTGCCACTGTGAAGACTGAAATGATCACAGACAGAAGACATTAGTCATCAGCCCTGGAGATATAGTATAATCAGTATAATACTACTCAGTTACTTGTCAGTGCAGACAGAAGAGAACGTGTAATTAAAGTGGCGGCAAACAAATCACACTAAATGACAAACCACTGGCGGAGTGGGTGTTGAAGAAATTATCAGTGATTACATTTGGGACTAAAATCTAATCGGCTGCAGAGTGACCTCACTCGCCGCAGTACTCTATGCATGAAAACAGCTTACATTAGTCAGCAACTGCAGTACTGTGCAAAAGTCTCTTGTAATGGCTGTTCAAAGTGATTTATCTGAATAGTAAGGCACTTTCTGCCAGCTAATACACAAGTTCACATTAGAATAAATGCAAACAATCAAGAGGCATTAAATAATGTCAAGGTTTGTTTTGTATATGAAAAAAATACTCAAAGTTTTGTGAACTAGATAGTGCACAGTTCCAAATTTCACCTCAATGCCTCCAGCCTGTGCATGAATGTGTGAAACTCCATCAGCAGCTAATTACCTGATACAGCTGAACCAGGTATTTGAGGTATTGGATGAAAACTGCAGTTTAATAATGGGCTTTCATGTATGGGGTGCCATTTGTAAAATCAGCTTAACAATTTTAGAGGTGTCAATTTTTCATCATTTAGTGCAATTGTCACACATTTAGAGCTAA
>JBBJLS010097976.1:0-20833 GCA_037577275.1 Bryconaethiops microstoma | reverse complement strand
TCTCTCTCTCTCTCTCTCTCTCTTTCTTTCTCTCTCTCTCTCTCTCTCTCTCTCTCTCTCTCTCTCTCTCTCTCTCTGTCTCTCTGCCTAATTCCTATGTAGATGCATCACATTGAATTCTCAGTCACTATCAGAGGTCTTGGATAGTACAGGAGCTGTCACTCCTTCATTAAGAGAGATATACAGACTGATGATCAATCGTCTTCATCAATGTGTATGGTCATATTTGCTCCGGTAAGACTTTGTTTTTATACCCTTAGTTTTGACCTTTTCACACATCTTGAGGTTTTTCTTCTGCAGAGTGTTCAGTAATGTTTGGGTGTTTGTAGTTGCAGACAATATAGATATAAGCCATAAGTATAGGTTCATATCTCTTTCTATATATATGTAATTGTGTTGAGGGTGATTGTGTGTTTGACTAAGGAAAGGTTCAATTATTCCACCGGTTAATCACTGCGTGGGGTCCCAGCATCAGTCTCCTGTTTGTAGTCTCTCCTCTCTGAATAATTCATTTGCTCTTACTGACATGTGCAAGAGATCAATGCTAATCCTTAATCAGCACTGCACAGCGTTCTGTGCTCATATTTTTATCTTTAATTCATTTGGCTGGCTGTAGGTTTGTACCTATGTAGATGTGTAGTTTTGTGTGTGTTTGTGCATATGCTACACATGTTTCTGCAGTCTCTCTACCCCAGGGGTAACCTTTACATTATTCAGTGAATTTCGTCATTGAATTCTATTAGCTGTTTTACTGCCCTCATGTTGTTCGCTGTTCTCCGTTGTTGACTTATATGTTTGTGCATATTTTTTAAATGCACACTCATGGGACACATTCATGTATGCTGTTACAGATACAGTTATTTTTCCCTAGTTTGATGTCAAGGGGGTGGGGGGGGGGGGAGAGAGAGAGATAGAGACAGAGAGAGAGAAAGAAAGGAGGGGAGGAAATAAAGAGGTGTCTTGGACACCTGTGTTCCACAAATTTAAACACACCCTCTTACACAATAAATAATTCTAGAAAGTTTTGTAACTTTGTTAGTGGAATGGTTTTATGTAAAAACATCCTAAATAGGCCACTTTGCATGACCAGACCCTGAATACTGATTTTAAATTAAGACAGTATCTTACCTCTTTCCTTTCGTAACCTTCACTAGCGGTAGGAAGGATGCTGTTGCACAAGGTCAAATCAAGTAACACATGTAAGAAAAAAAAGAAAACAGCCATAAAACTATAAACTGCATTAAATATACTGCTATATCATATATAATTTATCTTTATGTGAAAATACACCTTTCTGTATTCTGCTATTGTATCATATATGCCCACACAGGCTAAAATAGACCACTGATTCATAAGGATATACAATCAGCTCTTTAAAGGTAAAAAAGTACTAGAAAATGTTTATTTGATTAATTATCTTAAACTCAATCTGAATATCCAAGAAAAAATGTAACCTTTGATTAAAGCTTAATTAGTCTACAAAACCAAAAACCTTTGGCAAAATTATTTTTAACAAAGCAACATGTGTTACAACTATTGATACCCCTAGGAATTCCTGTGAGCGAAATATAACTGGAGCACGTTCTCATTTATATTTCACTTTTGACATGCGTGTTCAGGAATTCTTAAGCAGTCGTGAAATCCTTTTTCTCTAAAAGAATAAACCAAGTATATTAAATAAAAGTAGGCTGATGTACTAAGAGGCAAAGGTAATGATGTCTGCATGTGTCTATCCACTGTTATGGCAATAATTAAAATGTTTAAAACTATGATAGCTGTGAATCTGCCTAGAAGAGGACGCATTTATTTTATTCCAAAGATGAGATGGACAGTTAGAGAAACAAAAAATTCTTTAAGAACCACAACTGATGATTTGCAGAAGGCGCAAAGAGAAAAGTATTTGAAAGATGTACCAGAAGGTCTTTTCTTTCATGCAACTTCATACAGAATCCTCTGGAGGCTATTGGAAACTTGACTGGGACTATGTTCTATGGTCAGATGAGAGAAAAAGAGCACATCCCTAACAAACACCAAAGCTACATTTGAAATAAAAAAAAAAAAAGATGGTGATACAGAAAATAACCTCATTCTTAATGTTAAGTTTGGTAGAGAATCCCTAATGGTTTTTGAATGCATGTCCTCCAAAGACCCAAGGAACCTTAAAATCTTAGATGCACTTATATCTTCCAAAAGATGATCCAAAACATTTAAAAAATGTTTAAATGATCCCAAACATTTAACATGGCCATCCCAGTCCTGTGTCCTAAACACCATTGAAAAAGAATGATGTGAACTAGAGACAAGAGTCCAAAAGAGGATTTAGGACTTTCTAATATCTGGAGATTTTCTTTGTTGACAAGTGTTCTCAGTTTTTTCATTTCAATTAAACATACAGGAGTTTCAGCTCTATGTATATTCAGCAATATTCCCCATAACATTTCTGAGATTAACATATGATGATATTTAGATGAAAAATATACGCTACTGCGAATGAATGAGGAAAACAATTACTTATTTGGGTGCTAATGATGAACTACGAAATGATGAAACTGTACAAAATGAGTTCTGTGTAGTTTTGTGACAGAAAAGGGACATTTATTTTGGCTAATTAGAGAGCAGCGTGTTACAAAGCAAATCTCACTGAGGTTAATTAGGGTCAGAAGCAGTAGAAATTTGTTTTTAAAAAGTTGCAAGTTCCAAAGTTGTCAAGAATTCTATGCATAGGTCATCTATTCATTAAAAATGGTATGTTTTTTTTATTATTATTGTATTATCGGATGTTATTAGGGTAATAGCTTTTGGTGCTATTAGGGAATATTCTCTACACACTGATCAGGGGGTGTGGGTCTGGAGGCTGCAGCTGATTAAATACCTTGATCTGGATCTCCCTGAAATGTCATCAAAATGAGGCAACACATGGTCTCCAAGAAACATGCAATGACTGATCTTTAGCTTTTTTCTGTAAAATGATCAAGAGCAGTCCACTACTACCTATACAGTTTGATCCTGTCCTGTGTCCAATGTCCTATGCATATCCTATGTACTCCAATTTGCAGGTAACTACTGTTAGAATGCACTGTTAGAATGTGTAGTAAATGAGAGATTTCCAAATATGTTTTCCATGTTTGCCATGAATGATTTTGGTTGAAAATTCTTCCAGATGGCTCACATGACTGAAGTATTCCTGCATGAAGTGTTTTTCTCAATTTCCTCAGTTAAATGATCATAAACCACAATGTCTTCGACTTCCACACCTAAACTACTGGTACTATTTTAGCTAAATGTTCCAGACCACATCACCACATATATTTGTGGAAGGATTTTCATGAGTGATTTGCTTTACTTCCACAGCTTTTTGCTGTTTTTGCATTTTCATTATGTGGTGGATATTCGGGCCAGATAACGGTTAAAGTGGAATGCCTGGATAAAATTCAAAGCAACATCAGTATCAGTTTCTCCTATCCATTCAGGTGAGTGTGTTCATTCCTCTCATTGTCAAAGCTGTACACAATGTTTCTGGTCAATGAAACCTATACATTTGCAGAACATTAGGTTCTTGATGGACGGAGGTCTTGAGCGGACCGCTGTCAGTAAAGCAGAGGTCTGCAGTCAGCGTGGTCTGACAGATGTGGTGACAGATCTGTCATGCCTCAGAGGAAGTGTGTGAAGACTTCCACCCATACCCATAACACTGTGTTGTGATACAAAGTGACAGTTGAAAGGGCTGAGGACTAAATTTAGTGAGGATGTCTAAACTGGGGTAAACTAAACCCAGGCCTTGTTTAGATCGGCAGCCCAAATTCGATTTTTTCCCAGCATATCTATTTGAACAGGTCTGATTTTTTGCAGTTTGAATGGCAGAAAGCTACATGAAAACCAATTTTTGTCAATTTAATTGGATTCTGTCCATATTTGTAGGTTGTTTAAAATCTGATACAGCTCTGATTTTCAATAGTTAGATAGGATTTCATGTGTTTTTGTCTGTGTTTGACATCAAAGGATGTGACGCAGAAAGGCAGTGCTACATCACATATTATGGCTAACACACATTTAGGTGCATTATTCAAGGTACAAAATCTCTTTATTGTTACTGTAGATGTACAATAAGATGTAATTTGGAAAATGATATAAACGAAATACTATACTATATTATATACACTGTTACAGTAGTAACAGTGGATAAATCTCAAAGCATCATTAGTGCCTGTTTCACCTACCCATATATCATACTCTGTATGTTGTTGTTGAAATACAGGATGATCGTTCTGCAGTTATATCAGTTATAGTTGTGAAGTAACAATACACATAATAAATGCTACTGATTTGTAAAATTTTGCCTTCCTCTCTTTTATCACACATGTGCGTTTACTGTGGCATCCTATGTGGCTATGCAAGCAAATTAGATAAACCCTGACCAAACAAATTTGATTTGGCTGCTTGTAACTTGAAATCTGAACACTCAAGTCTAAAACACTCAAGACTAAAAATCAGATTTAAGAAACAAATCTAATTTGTGCTGCAGTGTGAACAAAGTCTAAATGACTTACATTCACTAAACTAATATTTGGCTTAAATTAAATTAAATGAATCTTCCCAGTTTTAGTTTCCAGCCACATTACAATCATTGTATTGTAGAGCATTTAAAAAAGGGAAAGACACTCTGCTATGTGCAGTGAATGCGGTATTGCTTTTGGCAATGCAGGCCTGAATTTGATTTGTGCAGACATGTCTCTCGGTTAAAGGCCTGGAAGTAGTTTAGGCTGCACAAAGGTACACTTCAATCGATAATGGGTTTTAAGGGTCAATAAGAATAGCTTGTAATGTCGTTCTTTGGCCTCTACGAAGCACATTAGACCACATTCCAGAATAACCTCTAATTTAGAAGGCTATCTATATTTTGGCCTGTTGCTAATCCTGGTTTCTCTGTTTTAGCTAACACAGCACATTTGCTACATTCTGCATTAGAACTTAATGTCCAAAAGTATCCAGATATTTTTTCTATTTTGAGAATTCAGCTACTTTATGGTGCTCCCATTTCTGATACAGGTATTCACATGCATACAGTTCAGCAAACAGCATTTAATATACAGTTGGAGTTGTGTTTGTAATCCATACCTGATCATCCAACAGCAGTTTCTGTACTTCACAAAATAGCAGAGGCTGTTATTGCAGGAAAGAAGGGATAAACTCCCCCTGTTAATGCACTTGATTTTGAGCAAAACATCTTATATAAATGTGTTCACAAACATTTGGACATAGATTGTAATTTAAACATACATCTGAAAAGCAAGAAAATCATTAAAATAAATTTACTCTTTTAGTTAAAACTGAGTAATATATGGAGAACACACTCTTGTGTTCATCTTCTGTTCAAGAAACTACTCCTCTGTCAGTATTGTTATATTTTAATGTGTCTAATATGATATATTTAAATATGTGTTTTGTATGATTTGATATGTGTCTCTAGGAAAGGCAATGGTTATACAATTGAGTACAAAAGTTTGCATACTCCTGCTCAAATGACTATCATGTCTCCCCCTGACTCCCAAGTGATGCTTTTTATTTAAACAAATCAAGAGGCGCGAGGGCCCACAAACAAAACTCAATGCTTTTCCAAATACCCAAACGGAGTCAAGGAAAACACAACCAGCCACTATGATGGTTGACCCACACCTGAACACAGAACACAAACCCTTACATACCTAAACTCGAAACCCAACCACCATCAATAAACAACCTTAAACACTTTAACAAAACCCAGCTGTGACTAATTACTAAAACCCAACCCCTTCAAAATAAAAGCAAAAAGCAAAACCTATATACAAACCAACTGGAAACCAACTGAATGTGCTCTGTTGTGGGTAGTTCTTTAAAGAACCTTGCAAAAATGGTTCTATATAGCACCAAAAAATCTTCAACTAATGTTATAAACCTTATTTTTGTCAAAAACGCTTTGTAGAATTTCAGTGCCTTGCAAAAGTATTCACACCCCCCCCCCACCCCCCACCCCCCACCCCTTGGCATTCTCTCTATCTTATTCCCTTACTACCTGGAATTTAAATGGAATTTTGGGGGGGGCGGGTTGTATCTTTTAATTTACACAACATAGTGACCACTTTGCAGACGCAAATACATTTATTTATTGTGAAACAAACAAGAAATAAGACAAAAAAGAAAACCTGAGCGTGCATAACTGTTCACCCCCTTCCAGAATCAATACTTTATACAGCCACCTTTTGCATCGATTACAGCGACAAGTCTCTTTGCTTAAATCTCCACAAGCTTGGCACATCTAGACACTGGTATTTTTGCCCATTCTTCATGACAAAACTGCTCCAGCTCTTTCAGTCTCAAATCTCTGTAAGACACAAACAGATTTCCCTTAAGAATTTCTCTATATTTTGCGCCATCCACCTTTCCTTTAGTTCTGACCAGTTTCCCAGTCCCTGTCAATGAAAAGGATCCCCACCAACATAGTGTTGTCCTTGATGGCCAAAAAGTTCTATTTTAGTCTTATCTGACCACAGCACCTTCATCCACATGTTTGGGGAGTCTCCAATACACCTTCTGGCAAATTTCAAATGGTTTGCCTTATTTTTTTGGCCACTCTTCCAAGAAGCCCAGATCTGTGCAGTGTGGGGCTTATAGTGGTCCTATGGACAGATACTCCGCCTGGCTCCTTCAGGGTTATCTTTGGCCTCTTGGTTGCTGCTCTGATTAATGCCCTCCTTTCCCGGTCTGAAAGTTTTGGTGGATGACCCTCCCTTTCACAGGTTTCCTATGGTGCCATAATCTTGCAATTTTCTAATAATGGACTAATGGTGCTCCTTGGAATGTTCAAGGCTTGTGATATTTTTTATAACCCAACCCTGATCTGTACTTTTCAAAATTTGTCTCTGACCTGTGTGCAGAGCTCCTTGGGCTTCATGCTGTCACTTGCTTGATGGTAGCCCTTACTTAGTGGTGTTGCACTGGTGTTGACTCTAGGGGCTATTAGAACAAATGTATATATACTGAGATCATTTGACACTTAGATTGCTCACAGGTGGATCTTATTTAACTAATTAAGTGGCTTTTGAAGGTAGTGGTTGGGGCTTCAAAGGCACAGGGGGTGAAAACATATGCACGCACCACTTTTCAGTTTTACATTTTTTAGAATTATTTTAAACACGTTTTTCCCCTTTTTAACTTCATTCATCTGTAGTTTGTTTTCTAGGTCCATCACTTAAAATCAAATTGAAAATCTATTTAAATTTCAGGCTGTAAGGTAACAAAATAGAGAGCATATCAAGGGGGGTGAATACTTTTGCATGCACTGTACATAGAAACATGCAATATTTAATTCATGCATGGGCAGATCTTTCCTGAATATAAAGTGAGTCCAGTATTAAATCTTATACAGTGTGCTGAGATTTCTCCTATGTTGTTCCTCCAGACTCCAGCAGGTGCACTTTAATGCTCCTCTCTGTAAGGGCAAGAGACATGAGACGCTTTTCCTCGAAGGAGATTACTCTTCTTCAGTCCAGTTCTTCGTTGCTGTGTCTGTTCTCGCTTTCTTGTACTCCCTCCTGGCTACAGTAGTCTACATCTTCTACCAGAATAAGTACAGAGAAAAGAACAGAGGCCCTGTAGTGGTGAGTGCTTTTCAGACCGACACAGTAGAGCTGAAATGAATTCCCTAAAATTCATCCGAGAAAGGCAAAGTAGCTAAAAATGACTAAAAGCTGGTCTCATTTGCATATTAATATCTGGCTGCTACTAACCTTGACTGATCTGTGACAGCTAGTACTTTTTAAAGAACCAAAAATGTACATTTTAAGTCTAATGTGCTTCTTCTACAGGATTGTCTGGTAACAGTGATTTTCTCTGGCCTGTGGCTTGTGAGCTCAATAGCTTGGGCTAAAACTCTCTCTGGAGTAAAAACAGCTACAGATGTTGGTCAGATACAGCTGTTAATGTCCTCCTGCCGAGACCCAGAGAATCTATGTGAGACACTACAGGAGCCTACCTGGACCAACCTTAATATGTCAGTGGTAAGTTGCTTTTTAGTGAGACTCTAACATGATCAGACTCTTAATTCTGTGAAGAAGCCTCTTACTACAAGGAACTCCACATGCTGACGTCTTAGAAGATCTTTACACTAAGCACAAACAGCTGTTGCTGTGAAAAAGTTCCCCTGCAACCCCACATTACAATCATTTTTAATATGGTGTGCAGGGCATACAGTTTATGTATGGAAATAATTTGTTTTCAGTTTTATTGTTTCTGTGATGTCCTGAAAACCAACATACTAAAAGTTACCCATATGTTCATTCTACAGCAATTTGGAATTAATGTTTTTAAAACCAATTATGCTGAAGAATAATTAATACTTTAATTCTAATTTGTCAGCCCTGTGTAACCTCAAAGATTTCAAATAATTTGTAAACAAACCTAAAAGGTTGTAACCAACAAAAGAAAGACAGAAAACAAAATATTAAAAGTATCTGTAATGTTGCACAGATCTATAATGATTCTGAAATGACTGAGAAAACTGTGCTGAACCAAGAATGAGGTTGTAATAAAAATAATATTTAGAAATGTATTATATTTCATTTTTTAAATAAAAAATAAATAGATAATTACATAATATCATTTATTATTGTACTAACTTCTTGGTAATAACTTGAATTATTAAATTAAACAGCATAAATAGCTTTCAGCGTCTTGCTTATGAAATTTCAGCTAACGCTTTATTATTACTGTATTTAAATATTTATTTCTTACTCTATGTAAGTAATCTAATAATATTACAAATTACTCTGAAAATCCTAATGATGCATATAGTCTTATTTGAGGGCCTAAAGAGAGATTAGAAAATGATCATGTCAAAACACTTTAAACCTTTTTTTAAATACATAAAACCACACAGACATCAAAATCACAAGGAATTCACCCACCAGGGAAGCAGCTTCCCATACTTCGATTGTTGTGCCTAAATGCTTTTTTGGAAAAAAAAAAAAAAACTGCATCACTGACTCCATGTTGCAGCCAGCTCCATACAGCATCATTTGCACAAATCATCTTGTTATTAAAATTATGTCTACATTTTTAAACAGCCCATTTGCCAACAGTTGTTTTTTCTTTTGTTTCACATCTAAAGCTAATTTTGTTTCACAGAGAGAGGATCTTTGTGGGTTGTGGGACATTACCAATGTTAATGACCTAAATATTGTCATGTCCATGGTCAGCGTCAGAGGCCGCTCTTTCTGTTTTGGTTAAAGGGGATTTTTATTTTGACATGGGTGAGTGTTCACAGCTGCCCAGCGATTTGGTTCAAGTAAGTCTGTGTTTTGATTTATTTGTGTTTTACTTCTGTTGGTATTTAAGAGCCTTTGTTTTGTGTACCGGGGTCGGTCCACAGTCATTATCCCCTCATATGTTACCGTTGGCAAGTTCTGGTTTGTTTAGGACCTTGTGCTTTTTTGGTTTTCATTGTTGAAATAAAGGATGGAAAAGGAACCCCGCAGCTGCGCCTCCCTGACTTGGCTTGACATGACAAATATATTTCTCTAAATGATTCCTTGTCACTTTTCTACTACACTATTAAAAATAAAAGTCTTCAAAGTGATGACATAGAAGCAACACTTTTTGTTCCCTTAAGAATTTAATGAACGTGTAGTTACAGAGTCCTAACCTCCGTTAATAAAAACATCATATACCAATTCATGTAATTTTCCCCATTACTCTAAGCCAAAAATCATTTAACATGGTAGATCAATAACTTAATTGCCCCTTTCTTGCTTCCAGGCCTTCGGCTTTTTGAACTTCTGCCTGTGGGCTGGCAACATTTGGTTTGCCTACAAAGAAACAGGCTTGCACAAGTCCGGTCAGCGCTACCCCTCCAGGACCGCCTCTGAGAAGCGGAGCAGTAGTTTCAGGCAGTATAGTCAAAGCAGCTTCGATCAGTCTGGAGCAGGCCTTGGACAGAGGCTCTACAGCCAGCCGAGTTTTGACCAGTCAAGTGGAAGCTTCAACCTGTCGCAGACCAACCTGGGACAACCAATACTTTACAGACAGATGGGGAGCCCCACCTCCAGAGGACCTCTGATATTTGTCAATGAGAGTCAGTGAGAGAAAAGAATAGAGGGTTATCATGCTGTACAGTATTCAGATAATGAAAAGGGTTTAAAGGGAGAGGACAAAGAGAAAAAAAAAATTTATTGTGAGGAGTGTTATTCCTTTAAGGAATTAAAAAAGGCAGAAATTGAATTAACCTAGACTGCTGGGAGGATCAGAGGCTATATGAGTTTATTTTATTGTAAATGGCAAAAGAGTAAAAATTGTTTTGTTGATTTTCAGCATTGGGTGTATTTGGCTGTCTTTCTCTAGTTCAGTCATGTGTTTTTATATTTTTCAGCTAATCTGAGGATTAATTAGGTTTAAATGTAACGATGCATAATTTCAAACATAGCATTGTTGCTTTCAAAACCTTATATCTTCACAAAAGACATTTTGGTGGAAAAGTTAAAAAGGTGAAACTTTTCTAAACAATTTCTCAACAGCATCTAGTTTTTCATTTTAAATTAAATTGTGAAAATACTTGGAAAATTATATAAATGAAGATGCATAATTTTGTTCCAGTTGCAACAATATTTAACCCTGTAAGTGTATCTAAAATTTCTATTATATGAGAAGACTTTATTTGTTTATTTATTTATTTATGTACTGACACTACACAATCTATTTAGTGTTTTTATCAAGTACAGTTCAGTTCTCAAGTGTATAAGTCCAGTGAACATTGACTATTGTTTGTAATAACTGCCTGATGTACTTCTTTATTAACTTTGTAACCTTTTGTCAACCTAATAAATGTGAGAATGGAATTTGAAAACACACTTTGTCCATGTTCACAACCTGAAACCCTGCAGACGCAGTAAGAACCAATTAGATTTTAGGCTAACGCTTCATATGTGACAAAGAGAACTGATTGCTGTGTACTTCTCTGAAAGCTGCTGTGATAAAATGCTTGTTTGTTGGACCTTCTTGGAATATTACTGTGCCAAAAACTGCAGCCTGGGTTTAGAAGGTGTCTGGAGATGTTTGATCGGGAGGGCTGTACTATTAGTTTGTTCACAGTGTTCAGTGCAGTGCATGAAGTGCAGTGATGTATGAAGTCTTGAGTCAACACAAGTGATGCAATCTGTTGTAAGCTGTAGTTGAACATTGAACACTTTAAGATGGCTTTGTTGTCTGAAAAGGGAATAAAAGTTTTAAATGCTGTGAAGTGGCATTGATTATTGTTATGTGTGGAGTGGCATAAGCAAGCATATCTCATGCTTTTTTGATTTTTTCTTTTGCTCTAGCCTTTTAATGTTGAAATATTCATTTCAGTTCTAAGTTTACAGTGAATGAGAATCGTATGATTACTGATGACTACACAATTTACAATTAAAAGAAGGGAGCTAAAGTTCCTAATGAACACTAGAAGTCAATGGGCACCCAAATATCCTGAATTCTTTTCTGTGAAAATACATCCTATAACTTCTTTAAACCTGCTCAAACAGTATCCAGTATTTGGTGACACGATAATAATGTTCTAACAATTATGTTATTTTATAGCTGCAGAACATGTTCTTCATGTTCTTCTGTTTATGACCAATATTACAATTGCGCAGCCTCTTTGTAAAGGGTACCCACATGAAGAAACCAGCTTTTCTCATGTTCAGGACAAAGAGATAGAGAAGACACTCGTTTTCCTCATTAAGCCCTGTTAATGAGGGGGTATTAGGCTGCAATTAGAATCTCTAGCTCTGTCAGAGTCCTGTCCGGTCCTCATGCTTGCAGGCTCTGCTTTCCATTCTCCGACCCACTGCAGTGCAGCTAACTGCCTGCAGGTGCCCAGCCTCCGAAATTGCAGTTTAGGTGGCTATGGGTCTATAGCTGGTGCCATTTAGCTTATAACAGGAAATGAAAGGCTACCACTTAAAAACTGTCCGCAGCTGTTAGTAGGGCTCAATTACAACTCGTGGAGCATGAGAGCATGTATGTTTTTGTAAGAGATCAAGAGGGAAAGAAAGAGAGAGACAGAGAGAGAAGGAGAGGGAGGGAGAGAGAGAGAAATAGAGAGAGAAAGAGAGACTGAAGGAAAGGGAGGGCAAGAGAAGGATTAAGAAAGAGGTGGGTGGAGCCTGCAGGGCAATAATTACAGTGTTCTGATATAATGAGTACTGTTCTCCTGAGTTGATGTTCATAGAAGCAGCAATCTATTGATAGACATGAGCAATTTATCAAAAAATAAAAATAGTTACTATCATATTCAAGATTAGTACTGCACAATGTCATCTTTGTAAAGATCTGAGTTTACATATATGGGATTTATTGTGAATGAACTGAAAAAATCATTAAATGTATGTTAGATCCACTCTGCAGGAGTGTATTACTCAATGTGACAGGTTTTTCAGAAAGGTAGAACTACCAGTTCTCATTGTGATTTTGAGAAATAGTACTGGTTTTCAATTCAGCTACAGTGAATTGAGGTTTAAAGCTAATCCCAGACTCAGCTGAGCGGATGATAAGACTCCATAGTGCTAGTTATTAGCTGGTACAAATGTAGGTGAGGGGGGGTTAGATTGACCCTTGCTTCACCGCTCTGTCAGTTTTTCTTATTCTTCCTGTTCCCTCCATCTGTCCCTTCTGGCCATTTGACAGGTTCCTGGTCAGACCCTCATGAATCACAAGACTAAAGCTTTCAGCTTGTCGAAGTCTCACGTTCTAATGGTTAGACCCCGCCTCTCTTAACTGTAGACTTCAGGGTGGAAAATCACAGTAATGTAATGTACAATAACATAATGTAATAATGTTATTTTGTAATGTACAATAGCCTATTAAAAACATATCAAAATGTTTATGGGTTAAAAAAGTCAAAGGTACTCTAATTAATCTTTGTGTGAAACCAAACAAAAGACTACATTAGACAATGTTACATCATTGAGTCTGGCAGTATTGGGTCATTTTCTTAAGGTTAGAGAACATCGAGAGATCTTAGACCACTTCTCCATGTAGAAAAATTTAATTGCCAAGATATTCAGTTGTGGCTCTTCAGTTGTGGACTGTTTGCTTCATCTGATATTATTCAAATTCACTATGCTATTGATGGTGACACCAGACCCTAGACCACTAGCAGTAAAATATCCCCCAAATCATCAATGATCCACCAAAATATTTGACAGTGGATATCAGGTGCTTTTTCTCCGTAGCCACTTTTTTCACTTTTAAGAATAAACTCTATTAGATAAACACAATTTCTCTAAATAGTTTTAAGGAACATTTTAGCTATGGCTTGTGTTTCTTGAAATTCTGAAGTTGTCTATATCTCAATGTATATAAAACATTACATGCTATAAGTGAGTGATTATATGAATTGATAGTAGTGTTTTTCATCAATTGATTTATTAGCTCAGTTTCCAGCAAGAGATGCTTATCTTTCCTATGAATTAATTAATTCATTCATTCTTTCATTCATTCAATACAGTTTCTAATGAGAGCAGGCTTTGGCATGACTGAATTCTTCCACATATGTTAATATGAACGAGGATCAAAGTCTCTCTCTGTCTCCTACTGGGCAAAAACCCTAAATCAGGCTATTCTCCTCATTCTCCAAGCAAATCCTCTTAGTGGCCATTTCCTGGCCATACACTGGAGTTAAACATGTGAAAATTTGCATGTTGATATTTAGGTGGACATGTTGAGGTGTTTGTGAATTTAAATGCATTAAACCAAATCGATTTTCTTATTTTTAGTGCTCTCTGGTCTGCGCAGGAGAAGCATGCAGTTTTTGGCATCTGCTGCCCTCTGTTGTTTGCAATTGCATTTTCAACCCACATAGAAAGCAAGTCACTAACTGACTACTGACTTAAGCACATACTTGTCTAGGCGTGTGTAGACATACGCTGGTCTGTGCAGTCATGTGTAATTTAATAAAGTCATAAAACGTTATATTTACACTCAAATGTATTTATTTGCCTACTGTTTTTTTGTTTTGTTTTTTTATTTGCTTGCTTCTTGCATTTTTATGTCCAAAATATATACAGCACAATCAAGCCACCATACATGTGTGATTTTTCATTCAAAAAAAGGGAAAATTCTGCTTTTACTTTGACAGATAGATCAAGCTAACACTCCATATAATTTCTTATATGGATGACTGTTTAATTTTCTGGAACTTGATTAATTAACCAGATGTATAATTAAGATACTTTTATAACTCATCACCTCCACTGAAGCACTGTTATATTCCCTCTTAAAATCTGATTTCTTGTTATGGTGCCAATTGCTTGAGCATGCGAGTGCACAGACTTGAAACATAGGAACTAAGCAGTGACTGAGGAAAAAAATATGGGTGATACCGGAGCAATATGAAACCACAATGCAGCTCATAAGTCAAGAAATAACAATATTAGGGCATACCACACAGAATAGGAGGGGAAGAACACATGAGCAGATGTTTCTATGCAGGAGAGACCGAGGACACTTCTGTTTTGTTTATGGACACTGAGGAGCTTTCATCACCAAGAGGGCTTTTGCCACAGAAAAGCGTGTTCAACGTTCAGCCACGGAACTGAAGGGAAAAACAGAGAAATAGCATGTAATGCTGCAAAATGGCACATGTTGTAACATTCTTGAGTTATAAATATTATGGTTACAATCCTAAAAACAAAGTTTCCAAAATAATTCTTCAAAGTGATGCCATAGATATAGTTTAAAAATATATTTTTATGAACCATTAAAGTTTACAGATCCTCTACATAAAACAAAGGTTTTATATGAATTACACTTATCCCCAGTATGTCCAGACCCTTCTAGGTACTTCTGTTTTTAAAAGAATTTGGTGATTTACTTGTTTGTTGAGCACCACATAGATGATGGGGTTAAAAACAGCCGATGTCTTTGAGAAAACGGCAGGGATAGTCATGAATTGGGCAGTGACGGCAGCTCCCTTGTTCGTGTAGAAACCAAGAACCATCAGAATGACCAATCGCGTAACTTCCTTCTCTGCCTTCTGAGTGGATACAGATTCTTGCTTGGAAGAGGCAGCCTAAAATAGGTAGTTTGTGGATTATTAGCAAATAAAAGCTGTGACATATGATCATGCATATATTATATTCTTGAAAATAATGGTGGTTCAAAAGTGGTTCTTTGAAGACATGCAATAAAAGATCCACGATTGGTTCCTTTTTTAAATTATTATTTCCTAATGTTATTCTACAAGAAGATGCTATTAGATGGAAAGTTTTTTCAAAACAAGTAGTAGCCTTGTTTAAAGTGAAATAGCTTCCTAAAGTTCTTGGGGACACTTAAAGTGAAGTGCACATGACCATGGGAAGTATTTTTTTCAACAAAACAAAGTTTGATTGTTTGTTTGTTCCCCTGTATATACTACAGGATCCTTTATTTCTAAAAGTGTTTATGAACATAGTGAGTAGGTTTTCTGACTGTATAGGTATACTGTATGTCACTGAATGAGAAATACTGACAAACACAAATGCTAAGCTTCTGTGATTACTTACTGCTTTTACTGTGCACACAAGACTCCCATAGGTAAAGAAGACGACTGTGACAGGAAACATGAGTGGCAAGAAAACAAGTAAACAACATAAGATTCATAGTTATATGCAGGGTTCAGGGTGTAATAGTCTGGTCCACATGAGCACTGCAAGCCTTCACGGATGAATCTGTTTGGAAAGAGATTCCAGAGAGTCAGCAATGTCAGTTTTTTAAATCCTTTTTATATATTTTCTTAGTCAGAACTTAATAAAATAATCAAATGGCATGTTATCAAGCAGTACTTAAAGAAACTGGACAAAGGACATAAACCAATCACACTATCTTCAACTTTTCATTGTCTGATAACTTGTATTTTCATTATATAATTAATTAAAAGCACGAGTAGTACTGAATTTAAAGCTGCCCATGGGTTTACTGAACGCATGTATCTCTCAATGACCAGCACAACCAAGGACCACAAAGAAACCTGACCTGATGTGAAAAAGGTATAGGAATATATGTAAACAACCTGAGATGCTACAAATTTGAAATGCACAAATGTTACTAAACAAATGTCCATAACAAAATATATCACTGAAGTGGTTCACTTACCTCCCCAAATTACCATGAAACCCTCAATGGCACATCCTACTGGTCCAAAGATGAAGTAGTCGTGAATGGCTGAAGCCCATGCCATGGTGTATCCAAAGAAGACGATGATCGTCCCAGCCACTGCTAAATTGACTAGAATAAAGCTGAGTGGCTGTCTGAGCTTTTTGTGCTGAACGGTGACGACTAGTGTCAAGCCATTGATTGCAAAACCAAAACAAGTCAGTATGAACAGGTAGGCAGCTAGTAGTTTGAACTGCCATGGAGCAGCCAAGTAGTACTGGGGGTATTCATAAGGATTCCTTACTAGCCCAGTCCTATTGGACATGGGAATGTAGAAGTTGCATCCCTCTGTACCATTCATTCTGAAGTTCAAATCTACTAACAAAAAGATAGAAACTGCTTCCTAGGTGCTGAATAAGCCTCACGCCCTCAGGGTCGTGACCAGCGCTTATGTTTGCAAAGATGAGGAAGCTGGATTTATACCTTTTGAGGAGTTTAACGACGAAATCCAAAAGAGATCAAAAGAAAGGGAAGCAGAGAGAAAGGGAAGCAGAGAGGTTGAGACAGATTAGATGCTAACCACTTATGACACATAAATAAATAAATAAACAAACAAACAAACAGAGGACCTATATAAAGAATGGAAGACCCACCTTTGGTTCCTTAAAAAATGAATTTTTTCAAAGAAACAACCCAGCATAAATCTCTTAATCTCTGTAAACTGCATCCATAATGTGGACCATGGACAATCATTTCAGTGCTTTTCCCTGAACTTTGCAAAAGAAGCCTGATGAGTCCTTAAATATTTTAGGATATTTTGAGTGTTCAAAATTGGCACTTTAATTTTAAGTACGTAAAGCATATCCAAATATCAAAACAGACACTATGTTCATTGCATGCATGTTGTATCAGCACTACACAAGTTTTTTCCATGATTTGACAGTTGGAAGACAAAAATGTACATATTAATATAAAACCCTATGGTTTTTTGGTGCTTTTCTGAACTGTTATGGGTATAATGCTAATATACACCAATGCATAATCGATATGTAATATGTAACATAAAAGAGACTTAGTTACTGTCTGCCAGCTACTCACAAAGCTTTGGGGATTATACTGTCTAAGGCTTCAAATGAATTAAATACTGTGGCACAGGGGCATAAGATGAGCGAGACAATTGAATAACAATTAACTAAAAGGCAGTATTTGCAACCATTCAGGACACCGATTTAAACACTGTCCCCTGACATAAGCCTACATGAACTTTCGAAAAGACTTTTCCAACATGCATCAGTATTCATTTAATTAGTTCTAAAGTCATTTTATCTAGTAAAATGGTAAAAAGCTTGTTCCAACAAGTGATATAGACAATTGTAATTATCAAACTTCATCAAGGCTAGGTTAGAGATATCTGCCTTTCAGACCAATTGAGAATGGAGTGCCCAAAGGAGATTTTACAAATGTATTTTACTGCAGAAAAATAACCATTTCCATAATTAAGGAATTAAAATCGTGGGCTCATGGATTGTTTGGCTTCTTGAAATCTCTAGATATTATTATCATACTTTCCTTAATATCCTACTGTGTTATTGATGTTAAACACTGAAGTGTTTCAGAAACCTAAGGACCTTATCAGCAGAAAACCCCTTTTTTCAGAGAGTATGTTTCTCGTGGCAGTTTAGAGTGGCAATTAGTCTTTACCTGTGAGGTCTTGCCAAAAAGAGGCTCCTGTGAGAGCATAATGGATGATCTAATTATCCAATTGGTTTTACCTTTATTGAGAGCAGACCGTTTTACATGCTTACCCTCTTCTTTCAAACCATTTCCAAAGCTGAAGGTTAAGTCTCACAGGATAAATGATAATGATTCTGTTCAATGTACAAATTCTGCAAATCTGACTGCATTCACGAAAACAAACAGAAAAATCTGTTACAGGCTAAGTTTGGAAGTAGGGCCTTTTTTTGGTTCAAACCACATATTTCATGTGAAATCCACAGATGCAATAATTTCATCAAGTTCATCATGAGTTTGGACATTAAAAAATTGTAAGAATTTATGTAACAGGTCAACCAAATCAGAAGTCTCTTCCTACTGCTGTGTAAGACAACACTTAATATAATTATTCTTGCCTTACTATCCAACTAGGCTTGTCGCCAAGATTAAAAGACCTTTTAATTTATTAACTTGAATTTATCCACTTTATTCTGCTTTTACCATTTTAGTCAATTAGTCAACTCTCATTCATGCATCACTGCCAGACCACTTCTTGTGTGCATTTTGTGAAAGAAAATCAACATGGAATATGATAGACGAGGCATCCTATATCAGCCATGCTCATCCTGGGTAGAGATCACCAACCCTGTCTGCAGCAAACCAGCCTGAGACTGTCACTGCCCCCTCAACACTGGGAGAATTAAAACAGCACTTGCAATTCATCTTAAAGGCCGAAACGTCTTAAAGTAAATTTAGTCTGTACTTTTTTCTTTATTAAACTGAGTATATACATGCATCCTGACATTCAGACATAGTATGTTTGACCATATGTCTACATAATCAATGCTGGGTTGAGTCTCATCTCTTGATCATCTCTTGTTAATTGGGTAAAATTTTAAACATTTTAAACAATAGATGATATAAAATAAAGACTTATAGGAGTTATAATAAGGTGGCAGTTGTACATATTTCGGACTACTGACTGATTTAGGTTTTAGTCAGTATATATATATATATTTATACTGCATGTTTCTAATTGGTACAGTTTTCCCTGGAAAGCAAGTTTGGGATGTTTTGGTAATAATCTTAGTTTTATCTTTTATGCTGACAATACAGTACCAAGAACATAGTGGACTACCACCATTACCAGCCACACCATCCTGTAGAGCAGTCAGACCAGCATGATCTGAGTTGTGAGGGTTTTATTGCTTTTCTCAGAAAAATAAGTCTACTTGTTCTTGTAGTGTATAAAGAATATTAAAAGCACAATTATTTATTTATGTATTTTAGGAAATACTCTGTATTTTCTGAATTTTAAAGTAATACTTTTGAAATAATACTTTAATAGTTTAAATTAATGTGCTTTAGTGTGCTATAAGGAAACACACTTAAACAAATACTTAACATTGAATTAAATTATTATTGACTGTCTTTAAATCCTAAGCATTTTATTTCAAAAGTATATCTTTTAGTGATAAAGTATTAGAGTTGCACTTTAGAGTGCTATATGGTAATACACTTGAATAAATGTACTCATTAACATACTGTACATCAGCAAAAGTATAATTAAATGTCTTTTTAAAGCAATGCCACTTAAGTGATCTTCAAGTGTACTGTGAGGAAATACATGAATAAATGCGTTGCTTTATATACTGAAGCATACTGAGCCAAAAACATAGCCAACCCTAGAGTAGTAGACTGTCTCTTAGACTGTCGCTTAATATGTCTTGGTCATCAGATTGTAAGTTTAATCCCTGGGAATTTAGATAATGTTTCGATCATTTACACAAGAAGATCCAAACAAACTGTTTACTGTGTATTATTACAATGAATAATTCCTTCATTACTGAGGATGTTCTCATATCAGACTGATAAAAGTCATGATGAATAAAACATGCATAGTGAATAAACCATTCCTGTGTTTGATTAATTTAGACTTTGCCTGTGTCCTGTGTCTTATTTAGACTTTGCCGAACAAGATGTTGACAACCCAACCTGTGTTCCCTAAACCAATGTGCTACCTAGAGCTTGACATTAGACCTGTCAGTTCATAGCTACACAAGAATGTCTAACAATTTCTTTTGTTTATTAAAAATCTACTAGAATTACTTTTTTAAAAGGACTTTCTTCAAACATTGTTTTCAATTACATTTGGTTGCTAAAATCATCTGCTTTGGCTTAAGAAGAACATGAAGTTTGTACCATCTGTCAGATTAAAATCTCTCTAGCTGGTTTGTCAACATTTTCAAGAAGGATAACAGCTTGAGTTTAGCATTAGGGGCACAAATAGGTCCTAACAAGCTGCTAACGCTCCTGGAGCTTGTACCCCAGCCTAATGCTCCAGTCCTTCTTAATTGGATTGACACTTTCTGGAAACCCTGTCCATGTTATCTGATCTGAGCCAAGGATTTGCATAACTCCGCATGACATCTGCTTTCTCTGGTTTAAGATCATGTCCTCCATCACAATTTCCCCTCCCTGCATCCCTACCCAAAGACATGCATTCACCCAGGCTTGCAGAGCTTTGTTCTTTAAATAACTGCTTTGTTCAACATCCTGAACTAATTATCCTGATTGTCCGGTATTTCATTTTGAAAATATTTACATACGTTTTTTGTCAAATAATAAATAAAGGAACTTGCAAAATCATTCACAAATTTGAAATTATAGTACTTACCTTAAATATAATATTGGCAAAAAAAACCCCGACAAGCCAAAACACTTGTGTTTGTGGCTACAACTGAAGAAACACAGCATAGATACATTCAGGTTCTGTAATTGAAAGCTCACTAAAAAGCTTCTCCAACACATCTGGTCTTTATCTCCAGAGGTTCCTCCTGTTCCATGTGTAGCTTCCCCTTCAGGTTTAAAGATTTCTTCTCTACAGTTCCAAAGGTTTTATTTTCTCTGATATTGTTATTGTTACTCTGTTAAAGTTATTTTGATATTATATTTGCACTATTCTACTGTTCGGTTCTTTTAA
>JBBJLS010097958.1:0-20835 GCA_037577275.1 Bryconaethiops microstoma | reverse complement strand
TCTCGTCTGTAAAAAGTACAGGGCGCCAGTGGCGGACTTGCCAATTCTGGTGTTCTTGAGCAAATGCCAGTCGAGCTGGCATTTGCTACAATACAGTTGGCTATCCCAGCATCCTGATCACCCAGAACCTCCCTGGTTCTTAGTTAGTTTAGAAATAGTACTAAACAGAAACCTGGGATTATTTTTATTAGATTCAATGAGAGATGATAGATAGGTAGAGCGTGCCGTGGTAAGTGCTTTGTTGTGGTCTCTAAGGCTCTCGTTCCAGGTGATTTGGAAGGATCCCAAATTAGTCAATCGCCATTTGCGTTCTAGTCTGCGAGCATTTTGCTTTAAAGCACGTGTTTGATCATTATACCAAGGAGCCAGCTTTTTCAATCTGATTTTTTTATGTCTTAGAGGTGCGACGTAGTCTAGTGTGGATCAAAAAGAGTTCTCTTAGCTGCCAAGGCGATGTCATTCCAGCACCGGCGAGTGGCGGCTGGAGGAGCAGAGGTCAGAGAAACCCCAGAGTGGACCACGGTGGCCAGTGCGGATAGAGTCTTCCTTCAAGCAACGCGCCCCGCCAACCAAGGGTGTGCTATCGTTGTGGGCAGCCAGGACATTTAGCATGGCACTGCCCAGCACCAGCACCAAGTGAGAAGCAGCTGGCGGGAAATGCCCAGCAGGGCTGTCCGCTACCCGCCGAGACCCTCCGAGACCCCAGAAACTACGAGTGGGTCGTCTGGGAGACGCAGAAGGTCTCTATGTGGAGTGCACCGTGGAAGGAAGCCGCTGTCAAGCGCTGGTCGACACCGGCTCCACTATCACGATAGTCAGACCAAGTGCCCCTCACGCAGCAGCCCTCACGCAGCTCCCAGTGTGACCGGCGCACACGCAAAGATGCGGGGAAAGAAACAGCTGACCATCACAGTGAACGGGGTGTCAGTCAAGCATGAGGCTGAGCCGTGCATCTTGGGGCTGGATGCTTAGCAAGGCTGGGAGCAACAGTGGAGGTCGCGGTGAGACAGCTCCACATTGCTGCAAGGACCAGTTCATTCCAGCAGAGCAGCAGAGAGACCGATTGTCACATGCACGAGACACGTGACGTGCATGGGATGTCGGAAATGAGCACAGAGTATATAAACAGGATGTGAAGACTTCCTCTCCACTCAGTCATTGAGTTCACACTCTCATCATCGGATGCCAGTGTCTTCACGTGAGTACTCACTCTCTCTCTCTTTTGCATGTTTGTGAATGTGGGTTCCGGTGGGAATCTTTACTCTCGTTTAGAGCATTCACAAAACAAACTGCGTAAACATCCAACCCTCCCGCTTCTATCCACGCTTGGGTTCTTCCTTCACGCTACATGGGCTTCACTCCGACAAGGTACGTTCCTGTTCGCTCTTTCATCTGTGACACCGATGCAGTGAACGGAACTCACACGGTGGAGGGGCCATCCACCGAGACATGACAGGGGGTCCAAGAGCTGTTGCAGAGGGACAGTGTCAGGCTCACTAAGAGTCAGAGAGCCAAGTTGAAATTGCTACTGATGAGAAACGTGGACTTGTTTGCGGCGAAGGACCAGGAGTGCGTGTAGACGGCCCTGGTTCAGCACTACATCGACACTGGGGGCGCTGCCCAGGTCTGTTTGCAACCATACTGGTTGTTGCTGGCCAAGCAGCAGGCGGGCGAGCGGAAAATTGAGGAAATGGTGACAGCAGGGGTGATCAAGCCATCAGACAGTCCCTGGGCAGCACTGGCAGTGTTGGTTAAAAAAGAAGGACAACAGTTGGTGTTTCTGTGTGGACTACCGGTGCCTGAATGCAGTAACCCCTTCCTCGAGTCCATGTTGCGTTAGACTACATTGCAGGTTCGCAGTGGATTACCTCCTTAGACTTACAGAGCGGTTACTGGCAGGTAGAGTTAGCTGAGGATGCTAAACCAAAAACAGCTTTCGCTGCTTTCTTGTTTGAATTTATTCTGAAGTTAACTTTGGTAGCAGGAAGTCACTTTATCACACGCTGAGATAAATGAAGAGCAAATTTCCAAAACTAGGTAACACTACTACTGGCATATTTCTACATTACCTCTTTATGTGCAATAGTATAACAGACCAAAACTCACTCAGTCCTTGCATAATACACAGTACAAGAGTTGCAAGTGGTACTTACTTACCCAGGTCTCCCAGGCGGTAGATCATAAACAAAGATGGCTCTATCCTGTGTCATGTAGAAGGAAATAAATATTAAACTTGTACATAAGTTTGTGATATTGAATATCTATCTTAAAAATTGTTTTCATTATATTTTTTTAAACAAATTTGCCCATACTAAAATGTGCAGGAGTTGCACTTTAGAAACAGACATCAAAAAATTAATTTCAATTAAAAAAAAATGTCCTGTAAGAATTGCTTTCCAATAGGTAAAACAAGTAAAATGCGAATTTTGAAAATTTGCTCTTTAAATGGCTTTAAACAAATTGCTCAAGTGCCTAATACTTCTGTAAGTATTGCACATGAATTAAAGTGGGAAGGCTTATGTTCAAACAACACATTTACTGTGTTTGCATCAACCTACAAGACTTTTACAGTAAATGTTGACCCCTTAGTCTTGTGCAGTTGAGGCCCACTCCTAACTCAAGTGTTAGCCACAATGAGTACAGTCACCATAGGACATGAACTCATGTGGAAACATGGCAAAAAGCCCCTCAGGTATAGAGGCGCTAATAGGTTTTATTATGGGATGTAATGTGTGCCATGTCATCTTAAAACATCAGATAAAATCAGGGACTCCCCTGGCTATTTGTCATGGATCCAGGAGCATGGGCAGGTTAGTTTGTAGGCAGTAAAAAGACACATGTCAATTCACAAATATATTCCAGTAATAAAAACACCTATTATTGCACCATAGCTCAGAGATGAGCTGTAATGTTGGGATACTGTAGGCCTCTCTGTCTGCCTGATGTGAAAAAGTGGAAATAGGTGATTTATATCTGAGAGGTGGTGTTGGCCAGTTAAAGGTGAGTGATAAAGACATCCTGCCATCTTTTGGCCTGCGGACCTCTCAGTGCTGGCCTCTAAACAATGTGTGTGACTAGAACAAGGTCTCTTGGTGCAGTTGACAACTCCAGTAGTCTTTGCTGCTGCCATTCCTCCTACTCGTTTATTGCCCATATTCATCACACACAGACTGTACTTAGCTACAGAGCCTCACACTTACACTCTCTCCCCCTCTCTCTCCTCTCTCTCTCTCTCCCCCTCTATCTCTATTTCACTCTCTCATGTTTACCCTCTTTAAACATCTCATAAAAACCTTCATCTCAATTTCAAACAACGTTTGGTGAATCCTTCCATCAAAATAAGCTCATGTTAAATTAATCATTAGTGCCAATTCTATCTCTCTCTCTCTCTCTCTCTCCCCATCCCTCTCTCACTCTGCCCCTGCAACAACCTCACTGTATCAGCAACTGTGGAGATTATCTAACGTTGGAATGGGTTTTTCTTTTTCCAAAGGCGCTGAGATGTGATTGCATTCTACAGCTGAGGGTAAAAAGAATGCTTTCTCAGGTTTAATTCTTTGGCAGGAAGTACAACTTGAAATGCTTTCTCTAACACTTTGCTCATCTTGATCCCTAACAGTCATGATATTTCTCTCCAATGACTGTATGAATAGCTTGTTCTAGGAGAAAACACCTTCTCAAAATTTTCCCAACTTATTTTAAATTTCAGATTACAATTTTTTTTTCCAGATGACACAGTTATTGCCTTCATTTATGGATAGTTTATATGACTTCAACTTAATATCAACTTAATAACAGCAACAGATAAAATTAAGCAAATCCTATATCTGGAGATTAGTCTTTCACATCACTCTGAAGGGATTTTGGCCCACTCTTCTTTACAGAATTGCAAGGGTCTTTATATGGGATCATCATGGAGTCTGGACACTGACTATGCCTTCATTTTGTTTCTTTTGATCCATTCATATGTGGACTTACTCTTGTTTTTCTGGTCGTTGTCCCGATGATAGGCTGCTGACCTGACACTCTCCTGCAGGACTTTGTATTAGAGAGTAGAAATCATGATTCTGTCAATAATTGCCCAAATATGAAGAAGCAATGCATCCCCACATCATGACACTACCACCATCATGTTTGACAGGTGTGATGTGCTTGTTGCATTATGCAGTGTTTGCTTTACACCAGATGTTACAGGATCCCCGTGTTCCAAGAAGTTCCACTATTATTTCATCTGTTCACAGAACATTAGGGCTTGGGGGCTTGTCCACGTCTAACCCTAACCCTAACTTTTGCCTTTCAACTCCCCCTTGAATACTATTTTTACCTGGTCTCTTTGAACCATGAGCGCTGAGCGAGGTCTGTACTTGCTTAGATGTTCTAGGTTTTATGTGATTCCCTAGATGAGTCATTGCTTTTGGAGGAATTTTGATTGGCTGGCAACTTTGGAAAGATTTACCACTCTTCTAAGTTGTCTCCACTGAGAGATAAAGGTTCTGATTTTGGTTTGCTGGAGTCCTTTTCAGACTGATATATTTCAATAAAATTGTTTCCAGTCTCTTCCAGAGTTTCTTTGAGCACTGCTTCTTAGCTGAAAAGGTCATATTTAAATGATGGTAAAATTTGGCAATGTTGCCATTGATCAAACTTGTGTCTAGTCAAGTCTAATTGATCATGGTTCTCAATTAAGTTAACTGGTTAATTGATTGATTAACTTGTGAATTAACTAACTAATTACTTTTTATTTTTTCCTTCAGTAAATGAAATTATTGTTTAAAAATTGTATTTCCTGTCTACTCAAGTTTTTTGTTGCGTTGTATTAGAAAGCAGATTTGTGCTTTGCCAGTTTTTGCTTTTTGCCCCTTTTAGATTTGATTGCCTTGTTAGTGTATAAATTATAAAGAAAACAATGCATCATTTGTGGGTAGTTGGGAAGTAGGGAGGTCAGTGCTGTTTGTGTTTGTATTCATCTAAATTCTGAATAGTTTCAACCAGAGTCTTTGTAAATGCAGACCTGGTTTTCCCATGAGTCTGATCACTGCTGATTGAAAAATTCGGAGACGTTAATTAATATACAGATATGAAACACACTCCATTCTTCCCCTTATCTGAGGGTGGAGAGCTCATTGTCATGCTGAAGGGCACTGCGGGTTGGTTTCAGTGTTGTGATTCAATTCCTGAGCCTCTGGAGTCTTCTGTTGGAGTTTATGTCTCCTGTTTTTGAAAGAATCTCTGTAAATCTGTCAAATTAGAGCATCGGTGGATGAGTTTAATGTTACTCATTAAAGGAAAGGAGATTCAGTTTCTAGCAAAAAACACTAAGGGGTTGATATACTGGATTCAGCAAGGAAGGCAAGGTAGGTAATATACCTCACATCACAGCTGTGGACGACAAAAATCATGCACAAATTACTGATCAGCACATTTGCATGCAAAATGCACAGCAGCCACAAAATATATAGGTGTTTCCAAACATTTAGCTTCACAGCATTTTGTAATTTTACATTAATTCTACATTGATTTTAAATTACCAATTGGACTTGTTTAATGCTTTCTTTTTCTCTGTGTAATCCCATGTGGTATTTCTGTTACTATTAGAACCAGATCTTTTGTTTGGGCAAAAAATTTATGCTAGCATCCCTTTGGGATTTCTAATGGTATGTTAATGTAAAGCTGATGAACAAGATGATTTTTGGCTGTCAAACACAGACCTCTGAAGCTCTAAAACACATTCCATATTTTATTTGTGCCAATAGAGCCAACAGTGCTCCAACAACTGATTGGAACCTGATTACATGCTGTAGTTTCACTATAGTCAGAGATGTATCTATACGTTCCAGAAGGACTAGAATTTTCTCACTAAAGTCAGTCCCACCTTTTATAAATCAGAATGTAATTGGTTGATTTCCTAATTGGTAGTTGATCCAGTCCAGTTTCTGAAGGCCTAACTAATGGGAGAGCTTGCTTGGCAGTATAAATGTAGTTATATCTTGGAAAAACATCAAGAGTGGACCATTTTCCACTGGGCATTTTAGAATTTTAACCGGTTTGCCTCCATCCAAAAATTGACAATGAAGTAAGTGTATGGCTACTGTACAATAAGTGTGATGATAATAAAAATGAATGTAGGTATTTTTAGCTCACAGAAATCTTCTCTCGCTGCCTCAAAAGGTTCCCTACTGATTATTTCATGGTGTTGATGTTCTCACTATTATCTAAAGGAAATCCTGTAGGTGTGTCCACTCTGTGTCCACTTGTGGTCTTATTCTCAAGAACTTATTTCTTCTGGTCACATGCTGCCTAATCTTTCCCACTACTCATAATCACAACTCCTCGACTAAAGAAGCTTCACAAAATTACCAAAATTCTCGGTAGATGAGGATGAGTACCCTTTGCTTGCTTTATGTTTTAAACATTAGACCATCCAGCCAGAAAAAAGCCTCCACAGTCTGCATCAATTTTACAAATAGGATGGGAGTGAATGCCAATTAGAGCTAGTAATGCTGTAAATGAGTTAGTGCTGCTTCATAAGCCCATTAAACTGTTCCTTTTAAATCAGAAAGTGGAATGAAACCGAGAATTATTTGTGTACGATGTTCATAAACATAGTTTGCACATTTGACCATGAAATTTTGCATATTTGACTAAAACTATAATGCCACGCATTAACATTAATGTGTTTATTCATACACAGCATAATTCTGAGTGCAGAGATGGAAAGGCCATTTTTATTCTCTGAGCCTGTCCCCCATAATGCTACAGTCGTAAATTTGGTGGATGTGTTTACGCCTGCAGTGTGCTGTTCTGAGTAAATGTAGCTTAAAAAATGAATGTGGATAAATAAGGCATTCTATAATTTTGGTAATCATGCTTACAAATTAGAACAGGGGTCTCAGTACTTGTCCTGGAAATCCAACCCAGGTCGAGTTTAGCTCCAGCCTTAATGAAATATACTGAAAAAAATCCTGACAAATCACATTGAAGCAAGAGGATACTAGAAGAGATAATTCACTTTAATACAAATTAAGTATTTAGTTAATTTAAGTCAATATTTGTCTGGGTGTACTAGTTATTTAAGCTAGCCCATTAACTTACTTTAAATTTTAGCCCACAAACAGGGTTCTCATAATATTAACTGATAATATAACTGATAATATCATGTTTCACCTCCATCTCCTACCACCCCCACCAATGAGCAAGCTCTGAGACCCTCAGTGATACTGTGTTTTTTGCAAACATCCCATAATGGAGGAAAGTTATAATAAATAGCTGTCAAGTTTTGTCATTTAAAATGTCAAGAAAAAACTATCAGAAGAATACAGAAGCTCTTGAGCTAAGCTAATTTCTTCCTCATCAGACTGAGTTGTGAAATGTGGAAGTTTCTCATTGCTCAAGAATATTAATATAGTTTTTGACCTGCAAAGACATTCCATATAAACACTCAGAGGACGTGTAGTTTCACTGGTGGGTTTGGGTAGTAAATAAAATGACTATATTGGTGTTTTATAACATCTGGTTTCATTCACCACCACTGTAAAGAAATCAGCTGGTAAGTTTCTCTACATTACACTCATTTTGCAGCACTTTTATCCAAAGTGACTAAGAATTTGAGGAAACACTCAAGCTTCTGGACGGTGGGAGAACCAGAGGGAATTCAAAATGCTTTAAGTAGGGAGCAGTGTAAGAAGATTAAGCTTATTCCGATAGAATGGCAAATGTGATCTAGGTAGGATCAACAGGAGAGGAGGTGTTTTCTGAATCGATGTTGGATCAACAGGAAGTTCAACAGGAGGTTCCTGAAGAGAGAGAGGGATTCTGCCACTTGAGAGATCATTCCACCAGCAGAGAACCACGAATGAGAGTCTGGACTGGCTTTGTCTTGTCCGTAGGGACAACAGAGCCACACGATGTTCCTCGGAGGAATGGTTCCTACTAAAACTACTCTGAATAACTTTATTCAACCCTAAACATATTATGTAGATAATTTGAAAAAGTGGGATAAGTGGGATTTCCCTTTAAGCTTTATAAGAGATGAACATCTTCAGTGTGTTTAGCGGACAAACTTCAGAGATGTTTTTTGTTCAGAATATCTGAAGTTTTTTTTAATGTATTGTAGATTGTCATTCGTCATCGTTGACGTCTACATTTATTCCATTTCCTGCCTCATTAGCTGAACAACATCTGATTTCAACCCATCAGTGAAACAGTAAACTAATGGGCACAATCTCCACCTCCACTGACTTCCCTTTGTTATAATAAAATCAATATACAAATGTTGTGCACAAATCAAACAGACATGTATAATGAAGGATGCTGGGAGGTCTGCTGTGCTCTGCTGAAATTTCAATAACAGATGAAAAAGGTTGTGTAATTTATTATTACGAACATGCTTTATATTTGTGTTTTGTGTATATTTCAAGTAGTTTATTGAGAACATTTAAATGCATCTATGTATGTATGTATGTATGTATTATTATCAACATTTTAATTTATTTCATTTTCTTTGATCATTGGCTTGAGGGTGCTTGTATATAATAGAAACATTTAAGACAAATAAAGCAAAAAATATATTTCAAATGTGAAGGTTTAATAACCGTTATTATATGAAGATTATTAAGTATAATCAGAATCACAGTGCTGCGTGTATCTTTTCCTTGATGAAGTTGATGTGACACGCAGGAGAAACAAAGGGTGGATGAGATCATCTTTCTCTCTGTTTCTCTTTCTTCCCACCATGTTTCTCTCTGTTTCTTTCTCTTGCTCTTTTTTTTTTTTTGTTTTCTTTCTCTCTCTCTCTCTCTCTCTCTCTCTCTCTCTCTCTCTCTCTCTCCCTCTCTCCCTCTCTGTCTCTATCTGTCTCTCTTTGTGACACTTCTTTCTGTTCTCTCTCTTTCTCTATGACTCTTCTCTCTCTCTCTCTCTTTCTCTCTGTCTCTCTCTCTCGCACCCTCCTCTCTCTGTGTGTAATTTCACAGGGGCAATGAGATCTATGGAGTGAATATAATGGGTGGCGGAATGAGGAAAGTGTCAAGGTCCTGTGGTCATCATGCTGCAGTTAGAAGAGTCATCCCATGCATATTGATACAATGCACACACACACACACACACACACACACACACACACACACACACACACACACACACACACACACGCTGACTTTTTTGAATTTATAAACCAATACATAGTGTTATAACACACAGCAATGTTATCCAATTTCGAGGATAGTTTGCTGCTCATTGATCCATTTAGTGCTGTCCAGTGTGGTCGGCTGAAGTTGTCCTCTAGTGCTAATATTACTGGTTTTGCTTTCTTCACTGGTGTGTTTTGCTTGTATAGGAAACTTCATTCTGAACATACTTGGCCGATAAACAGTTTCTGGAATGGCCATAGCTGGGAGTATCTTTTCAACAAGAAAACCATTAGTGAAACATTCAAAAGTATGTAGTAGAATTAGGGGACTACCACCACAGAGTCATAGCAACAGTGCTGGAGCAGCTGGGCTATAGATGGATTGAATGAAAAAAAGAACATTTTTCATTTATTGCATCAACTTTAACAACACTAAGCACACACACAAGATGGTGGTGTGTGTAGACTCCACTGACTCATAGCTTTTTACTGTTTTAGTCTCAATTTGCCTGTTAAAGTAAGAGGACACTCAGAAGGGTTTCCAACTACTTTTAATCAGAGATTGATTCACAGGTTACACTTTAATACACAGTTTATCTCATCGGAGGTACTACAGATGCCAGAGTTACGGCATTAGCGGAAACAAGGCGATGCAGGTGGTGTAGAGAAAGGAAGCAGAAGCTGGGATAGCAAGCAGGCACTCGCTAACAAGCCTACCATGGTCTTCTAGCACCTCTCAGGGAAAAACCCAACAACAGCTGTACTTTGAGCAATTATAAACAAGTTACAACAGTTGTCATACATTGATGCAGGCTCACGGTTAGAAAAAAATCAGATCTTGCTAGTTGCTTATCTTGTCCCTTTCTCAGGCAGAATGTTAAACTGTCATACTGCATCAGGTATTTGCTACTACAAATAAAACACCGGATCTTGCCAAATAGTGAGCCTGCATCAATGTATGACAGCTGTTATAACTTGTTTATTACTGCTTATTAATTATTTATAAACTGTACTAAAACCTAATTAACAACCTGATTAGTAAATTAGTAAATTATTGTAAATTGTTACCCATCATGGTGAACTTAAAGGGCCCATATCAAGGACAAAAACTACATTTTTAAATGAACTTAAAGGGCCCATATCAAGGACAAAACTACCCAATAAACAAACTGGATATAAGTAATTTATAAATCCTTCATAAGGGTAGTGTTATTGTGAAGTGATACCCCATGGTGACACATTCTACATTGCACAAGCTCATTTACCAAGTGTGGGTCATAAAGGACACAAAGCCCAAGCTTGCTTTTGTTGTGTGTATTGTGGAGGTGTGAAACACAGACGAACAGATAGTTCCTTTTCATCTTCAGTTTCTCAGCCATCTCGCTTTCTCATCACCTCTTCATCTTTCTCTCTCTACGTTCCATCCTGCTTGAGTTTCCTCCATAAAAGCTCTCCATGATATTCCAGCCATTCTGCCTAATTGAAAACTTTACTCTTTTTTTAATCATCTTAGTTGCAGCAGTGGAAACGTTAGGACGGCCATCAGTAACAGGTCGGGAATAGGGAGAGGTTGGGGTGAAAGCGATTTACTGAAGTAATTACTGAAATGGCGAAAAGTCTGGTTTATTTAGTCTCGCTGGCAAGTCATCTCTGATTATGTGCACCAACACTGAATACCAAACATTGTAGCTGCCCTAGTGTAAACCCAGAAGAGCTATAGAGCTGTTACAGAGTTCATTCTTCTTTACGTTTATGAAATTTACAAGACTCATTCACACCCCCCTTCAAATGTGGTCTATTAACCAAGCTGTGTTTTTTCTCTGAAGTTTGTTTCTTTAGTTTTAGCACTGGTGCTACAAGGCTAATGTAGCCAGGGAAATGGGTGCTTCTTTTTTGGACAAGTTTCATCATCAGTCTCACAACCTGCTATAATGTGGTGAGAGACAACAGTATACACACAACACACACATCTAACTGCTGATGAACACCTGGCTCACTCTGTTCTCATATTCAGAATGTTTCAGAACAAATTTACGCAAATCAAAAAACAGTCAAATTCTTGATATATGTGAACCGTGCCCACATTCATATGCTGAGGTGTACTGAATGAAAATAACATCCACAACAGTTTTTTAATAAAATTATTTAAAAATAATAATATTAGGCAAAAGAACTGGCTTACCACTCTCTATACACACAGAATCACAGAGACAGATTGTGTGGATCATTAAACCATGAAATTTAGAGGTAGAACAAAGAAATATATCATTACACATTAAACATATCATTACACTTACCCACAAAAGTATTCTTTAAAGCCCATATCACTCCCATTCTCCAGTCCATATATGGAAACTAAGATCGAAAACAGCACGTTTGAAATTTGTGATATCACAAAAAATAAGTTTACATATTTCAGCCTATAGAACTTTAGCCCCACCTACTCACACTGAAATTAAACTGCAGTCTGCATTGTCTTTTGAATGATGCACAGAGCAGAGCAGTCAACAAGAAGAGAGACTTAAAGGCATTGTAACAGAAACCTATTTAATTGTAAGCGGAATAGTCATGTAGAAGTGAGTGATGACTGTTTTTGGTACATAAATGCACACAGATATCAGATGGCCTCAGGGGAACAAATTTTTATCCTCCTCCTGTATACCAAACGTTATTTTGGAGATAGGAGGTTTTGTTCCAGCAGCGATCATAAGTAGCTGCAAGTCAATAGCCATCATTGTTTGTTTGCCTATAGACTGTTCCTGTTATGCATGTCAAATAAATCAATGAGCACAGACTGACTGATGTTTCAACCTATTTCTGATGACCTTCAGTGTTTTCCCAAACGATCCAGTGGCAAATCACTCTACAGTTTCGCTGGCTCTGACTGTGCAGGTGATTTGGTCATTTTGTTCAGGCAAAGCACGCTTTCTGTCGATGTAAAGGATCCCAGAGCGCGGTGGAGATGTGATTGAATAAACTGCCGCTTGGCCTGACAGTGCTAAATAAGAGCGCTGTCAGAGCACTAAAGGCAGAATTAGCATAATAATGGTGTCGAAGCTTAAGTGAGCCATGCTGCCTTAACTGAGGCCCTAACAAGGTCTTTGTAATCAGCGCTGACTTTGCTGTAGTGCTCAAATAAATTTCAGCTGTCAACAGAGGAGAGACATGCTTAATTAATAAGGTCTTCGAAAAACACATTTAGAAAGCATAATGAACCAAGAAGAATCACTTTTGCAGTCTGTTTATGCAAAATTACCATCATGCAAACTTGCTGTCCTGCAAGAGCATTCATGAACTACTGAACTACAATCAGCTTTTGCCTTCCATTTAGAATTAGGACCAATATAAACCGAGAATGTATATACTATTGTACATTAGAGCTATATACTATCGATATATTATTGTACTATTGTACATTTCAGAAATCTGGTCTATTTAATTTCCATCCATATTTCCAGTCACACTAATGGTTTTTCTCACTTTTCTCTGTCTTGTTAGCCTCAGAGCACAGTAGGTGTTGGACATCCTAAAATCCTTTAGTTTCTCACCATAGTGATAGTCTCGACTTGATTTTGTTGTGTTATACTAACTTGTATTACACTCGTACAAATGCCACACACACTGCCAGGTCAGCGTCACTTCTGTGCTGAGAGCAGTCCACCAGTTTCTGCTGTTGTCAGAAACTGAGCATTGATTAATGAAGTCGGAGATTGTTGTTCCTGTTGCTGTGGACTAGAGACTCTCATACTACTCTTCACGGAGACTCCAACAAAAACTACCTCTACTTACTTTAACTGTACCTAATCTGTTAGCGATAGACGGTCCAACAGTGATTAAGCTGTGCACGAATGCCTTCTATTGTTAATTTTACCCAAAAGTGACTCTCTTTTTCTTTCCCTTTGGGTTGACTAGAGGACGACGGGTTCTCCTTTTGAGTCTTGGTTCCTCCCTAGGTTCCTTCCTCCAACCTTAGGGAGTTTTTCCTCACCTCTGTTGCCCTTGGCTTATTCACTAGGGGCTTGGACCTGGACTCTGTAAAGCTGCTTTGTGACAACATTCGCTGTAAAAAGCGTTATATCAATAAAATTGAATTTCATTGAACTGAATTGAAATAGAGGGCTGTGGATAGCAACTGTCTGTAACTGTACACCTGCATTGTGGAGCTATAAGGTAGGTGTATCTACTATACTGGCCAGTTTCATAGCACTTACCAAATAATTCGTAGAAGCCACTGAATAATTCAGTATTTCGATTGCCGAGTGAATGATAAAGCTGCAGTTTAAAGCTACATGTTATCTAAAAAGACGACCTTTTTCTGATAGTGACTGAATCTACATCCGCTCGTCAAACCACAGGACGATAAGGCTTAAGATAAGCTCAAGGGCTTCTTATGCAACTCTGCTGACAAAGATAACAGGTAAACAGGTAAATACAATGAACAGATACTGACCGTCAATCATTCTTTATCATGCCCACAAGAATTGGAAACTCAAATGGACTGTTTTGCATGTGTGACCATATAACATATGCATGAGGTGGATCGCACCAAATCTTGTATTTGTTTTGCACGTGGATAGATTCAAAACCAGTTATCATGCAGCAGGAAAAGCGAAGGCATCTCTAATGTTGGTAATTAACTGTATGTATTTTTCACTGTGAGAGTGTCAGAGTTTCCTTGCCCTGACTCTACACTCTACAGCCTTCACTTTAGTCTCATCCCCTGTTTAGCTTGACTCCCTTGTTTCCCTGTTCACCTTCTCTAATTACAGAATCTACTTTGGTGGCTAATTCTTATGCCTGCCCATTAATCATTGCTTTCAGGTGGTTCTTGTTTCTCGTCAGTGTGTTTAAAGCCGAAGTTGTAAGCATTTTTACTAATTTCAGAACTATTTACCTCAAACAATGAGTTTTCAGAAAACAATATTAATACCAGCAAATATTAACCCTTTGTGATATTAATCCTGTATGGCCCTGCCCTTGTTTTGTTTTTCCATCTTGTTTTCTTTCTCTCTTCTGTGTGATCATGCACTTCTGTTTTTGTTTTTATTCAGAGTGGGTTTGGTGTGAAACACTCCATTGTAGAAAAAATTACAGAGACAGAAATGTTCAAAGTGGTGGAACCAGACATCTGCCCCTCAAAGCTATTACATGAAATGATTATGAATGTGCTGCCTGGTGCCCAATACATTGTTTTACCAGTTTAAACATTGTTGATACAGTGTAATGAAAAGTGTTTTATTATGTAAAAAACAAACACACATATTGAGATGAAAGGTTTTGTTATGATGGAAAATATATATTTTGAAGTTCAGAACATTTCAAAGTTTATACTTTAAAGTAATAGTTTCTTGTAATTTCTTATTTCATTCCATTTTAACTTAAATTATTTGAGTACAGTTTTAACTTGTGCTCTCAAAAATATGAATTTCAATTTTGCCACACATTCCCATCAAATAAAGTCAGACTTGTACAGACATTCTAACCTGAAAATACACATTAACTTAATCAAAATGAAAGCTTTCAGTGTAATTTATTAATCTTTTATTGGATCAAATTGATTGAATTTACCATGGTAAATTAAATGCTCTTTCTTTTAATCTTGCTCATTTTACAGTTTGTGTTTTATTGTAAAATTTTGGTCTCTCTATTGATTTCTAACTGCTCACCAATCCCTATTCGTAACCTGACCACTAATAAAACTCCTTCATCCTGCTTTACATTATGAGATTATTATAAGATTTTTCAGCCAGTTTCCATCTTACCAACTGAAATGAGGATATGATCATTTCAAGGAAGGTAAATTATCTGACATTGCAGATCATTTCACTATATAAGATTCTTTTGTAAGTAAAATAATAATGAAACAATCTGATTAATCTTTAATATTCTCACAATGATATTAGAATGAGAAACATTACATATATTGCCCAGAACTAAGATGTGCTAATTTGCAAAAATGTCAATTATTCCCACATACACTGATTACACATCTTATTAAACACCATGGGAAACCAGCAATCCTGCCACAAGATCACAATGACAGAATTCAAGTACCAACAGAGTTCTCACAGTGAAACCCCCAAACACCAGAGGCAATTTTCCGGGTTCATCGAATGCTGTTAAAAATGAAGTCTGTATGTGATATAATTAAGATAAAGTCAATTATATAACATGGTTCATCCCTTAAGACTTATTGACTGTGTCAATTAAAATGGCCTTTGATGGCATTTCTGGACAGTGGAAACTGTAAAAGTTACCGACATGGCGCCAAGAGGGGGTGGGGGGGATTGAGTCATTTTTACTGTGTAATTAAATGAGAGAAGAAATGAAAAGCTGATAATAATGAAAGCATTCACATGCAATCTTTCTTAGGTTATGGAATGTCACGTGACTGCTTGTAGCGCAACATAACACAGTGAACTAAAGTAGATCACACCATAACAACTCAGTGAAGCTTCATCACTCACCCCAAAGGTGTTCACAGGAGCTTCATCACCCCAACTCATCCCAACGGTGCTCAGTGGAGCTTCTTCACTCCAACTCATCCCAAAGGTGTTCAGTGAAGCATCTTTTTTCTATCTCATCCCAAAGGTGTTAAAAGGAGTCCCCATCATTCCAAGCTATCCAAAAGCTGTTTGAACTTTATCACTCTATATTATCTCAAGGGTGTTCAATGTAGCTTCACCACTATAGCTCAATTCATCCCAAGCAAGTTCAGTGGAGCTACAATTTGTCCTCACAGTGGTCAGTTGAGCTTCATCACTTCAAATCATACCAGAATTGTCCGGATAATTTTGGACAAATAAAATTTGCACAACAATAAACTTTCTCTCTCCTTTCCATACTGGCAAGTCATGTGGCCCAACAGTGTTGACTGGCAAGGACAGGATAAAGGAAAACACATTCACCCAGCGTCTGACTTGCTTGTGCAGCAAGCGCATGTAAAGATCTGCTGATTGCACTGCGTCAGTGCAAGATAAAGGCTCCTGTGCAGAACAGCTACCGTTCTGGATTTGTTTATTTGGAGACAGTGAGCGGCGATGAAGATTGATTGGGTCTGCACCGCTACTAATGAAATACTATAGATTTTCAATAAGTGCCGCACTCACGCCCAGAGAACAATGCTCCAAATGAAGACCTTATCTTTTTCCCACATACACGTCCTCCTGAGTGTATGCAACCAAAGCCATCATGGATGTTTTATCTAGTAATTAGTTCAGCCCAGCTGGCAGACATTTATTTCAGTGCATTACTTTTCTTTTCTCTTTGTCCCTTCATTCTGTCTGCCTGTCTGCCTTGGGCAACACCTGTGCCATTATGTGAGCTTTTGGGATGCAATGTCAAACCTTTAGATTATGAATGCATGATGATATCAGAATAACATTGTAATATGTTTGCTTAAAAACATTGCAGCTATGCAGATATTAACAATTAAATGACATTTCAAACTGACATTTGCTGATATACTTATTGTCCTCTGGAACGACAGAATGTCTAGGTGATGCTCAACTTGCTCCGTGTTAAAGAGCAAAGTCATGTTCTGTTTCCTCAACTGCTACAAACGGTGACCGCATCAATTTTCAGGAGAGTGAAAGGGAAGCTGGATCATCCACTTAACATGCTTGAGGTACATATATGCATATATATGTACCTCAATTATGTATATATAATAATTATATTATTTATAATTTATAATTTAATTTAAAATATCTCCTCGGGTATAAACACACATAATTCATTTTGACATGACTTATTTTCCAACCTGTTTTTATGCCTGAGAATCAAACAGACTTTTTCTATTACTGTGCCTTGAAGACTGACATGTGTAAATGAGCTCTGCTCTGATTGGCTGCCTTGTTTTATGCATCATTCAAAAAGCAATCTGACCTGAAATACTTTTTCAGAGAGAATAAAAGGAGCTGCTGTAAGCTGACTGGGGGATATGTGAAAATGTGTTTGTTTTTGTGACATCACAAGAATTTAAAACAGTGAAAACCTGGGCCATCTTGGGGTCTCTGAGGACTGGATTGAAAGCCACTACTTTAAAAAACAATAAAATTATAAATGTTGTGAGACAATAATGTGTTTTCTCTTCAGAGTAGGGATGTCGTAATGACCTTGTAATCTTGTCCAACCAGTATCTCAGTTTTATTAACCAATAACTACATCATCATACATAATTCATCGTGATTATTGCTACACAAAGTAGTGATGAACAGCCACGTTACCAACAACTTGCAAGATAACGCTTAATAAGAGCATCACAAGGGTGTTATAATGCTCCTCTAATCTTCTTTTCTGACAATGAAGACGTGAGCTTGGATTTCTTTTCAGTGTGGGGACTCACTGGAAGCTTCCCATCATACACAGGGATTTTCTGTATCCTTTGTAATCTGACCTCTTTGTACACCTGTCATTGTTAATGTGTTTCTCCAGACTCTGTGGAAAAGGTTGTGATGTATGTGCAGATATTTTACTTCGCATGCCTTTGAAAGAGTTTTTCATGCATGAACAGTTTCGACCAGTGCCGGAGAATTAATCTGCTGTAAGTCACCGAAGGCATTACCTCACCTTTTAATAGTTTAATCAATTATGCTTTTAATTGGCAAAGCCATTTAAGTTATGATGGCGCTTAACCCTCTGGCAGACGGGGAAAGATATGGAAGGAGATTAGGGCGCTGATAAATGTAAGCAATAGATCTTGGGAAAGAGAGAGAGTGGGAGAGAGTGGGAGAGAGAGAGAAGGTTCAGGAATTGTTCTCCAGAGAGCTTGGCTGTCTTCATCCATCTTTCCTAATCACTGTATCACCCAACTACGTAAAACCCCGGAGTCACAGGTCCAACACTTTGGAGGTCCTACATCAGCCATTCCTTCATATATGACTCACACAGCAGAGATCTAACATTGTAACCCTTCTATTCTAGCCTTTCATGAGTGGTCAATTTCTGAGCCTACTCTCAACCTAACATTGACCCTGACGAGTGTTACAACCCCAGCTGGAGTGTCTGAAACACCCATACCAGCATAACACACACTACCTTGTCAACCGCTATCCTACAGTATGGACCTGCACACCTGTGTAGTGGAGCTATAAGATAGGTGTTTCTAATAAAGTGGTCAGTTAGTGAGTGGACACACAAGATAGGTATTTTTAATAAAGAGGCCAGTGAGTGGACACAAATCTAATATAATTATTATGAAATAACAAAAGTAACATTTAATCTGTGATATTGAACAGTGGGTACATTATTTCTCTCCTCCTGAGTATCTGCTATCACTGTTTCTTATATTTGTCAACTAACATACTCAATAATTTTCTTTGCTAAACACGTACTCACTCCCTGGAAAATATTTCCACCCCTTTCACCAGCATGCCAGATGGATCTCGACCCGGCAGTATGCCCTTCCTCACCCTTGCCTCTATAGTTCATCAGAACAGAAAAGATAAATCATCTACAGCATGACTGCAGGGTAATGATTCTAAAACTTTCCAAACAAGGACTCTCGGTAAGAGCCTTGTCTTGATATCCTTCAACCTAAATTCTAAGTGTAGCTAAACTGACAATAAAATTGAAAATGTTTTTATTGAATTGACAGTAAAATGATAAATCTCATAGTAAAAGTGCTAATACATTTTTAAAAATTGTAATTCAAATAATGGTAAAATTAGAATTTTTGTAATACTAATGAAAAAATGTACAAAGGAAAAAAAGTTCTTCTTTCATACAATTATTACAACAATAAAACAATGCAATTACTAAAAGCATGCTGAAATAGGATAATAGGATAAAAATAGAGTAATATAATAGTTTTCAGTCTTTTTTACTGATTACATTTAAGGTGATTTCACACATCAAGAATTGTTTTACATAAATAGTCTGATGGTAAGTCTAGTCATCTAACATGAGCATTCAAGTTTGATGCTCTTCTTATTTAATGCATGCCCACTGTCCACAACTGCTATGACTGATCTACCTAATATTTAGGCTAGAAATTCAGACAAAAACTGACCACTGATTAAGATCTAAATGAAAACTAACAAACTATCGACCAACAGATGTCAGTCTCTAACTGTACACCAACAAGGTGGAGCTACAAGGAAGGGGTCTAAAACAGATGTTTGCTCTCCTACTGTCAAGAGATAGAAATGGACACGAACGTACCTGGTCCAAAGTAATGCCCGTGTAGTGTGAAGGAAGAGCCCAAGCGCGGAGAGATTCCCACCGGAATCCGCATTCACTAACATGCAGAGTGTAAGGTGAGTGAGTTACCATAGCCATCCCAGTCGACTAAGTACTGGGTGCCATGGCCGTGGCGTCTCGAATCAAGGATCCGCTGGATGGTGTAGACAGGACCACCGTCAATAATGCGAGGAGGCGGAGGATCCGGAGTGACAAGTGCCAGACGTGATGTGGTGAAGTGCTTGAGTAGGGAGGAGTGAAATACGGGATGGATGCGGAGACTGGCAGGCAGCTGGAGCCGGAAGGTGACAGGGTTTATCCCGTTAGTGATACAGTAAGGTCCGATGTAACGGGGGGACAGTTTTCTGGATTTGGTTTGGAGGTGAAGGTGTTGAGTGGAAAGCCAGACCCTGTCACCTACATGGAACAGTCATCCCGGGGGGTGTCAACGGCGATGTTGCAGGACATAGCGTCTGTTGTTCTTCAGGATGGACCTCCGAGCCTGTTCCCAGAGCCGCCGACACCTGCGGACCAATTGTTGGGCCGATGGTACATCAACCTCCGGTTCTTGGTGTTCGAACATCGGAGGCTGGAAACCATAACATACCTCAAATGGACTGAAGCCGGTGGCGGAGGATGTCTGGAGATTATGGAATAGCTCAGCCCAAATGAGGTAGTCGGCCCAGGAGCGCTGATGATCCGCTACAAAGCATCTCAAAAAATGTTCCAGCTGTTGATTGGCCCACTCCGTCTGACCGTTAGTCTGAGGATGGTACCCAGAGGAGAGATTGCACGTAGACTCGATCAATCAGCAGAAAGCTCCCCAGAACCTGGCTAAGAGGTGCATGGCCTTGGAGAAACGATCCACAAAGGTGAGAATAGTGTTTCTTCTGATGAAGTCCAGCGCGATGTGCGACCAGGGGCGGCGAGGAACAGGGAGGGGTTGGAGTTCCCCTGAGCTGGGCCGGTTGGTAGTCTTGGCCCTGGCGCACACCGCGCATGCCTGGACGTAGGCTCGTACATCTTCAGCCATCCGTGGCCACCAAAACGCGCGCTGGAGAGAGGTAAGGGTGCGTTGGATTCCGGGGTGGCCGGTAATGGCGGAGGTGTGTGCCCAGTGAAGTACTTCAGCTCTGAGAGGGGTGGGCACAAAGAGCCATCCAGGCAGTGTCTCTGCCAGAGGGGGCTCCAAGGTCTGCCCCTGGCACACTCCAACTCCCACCGGAGGGGTAAAACAATTAGCTGTGGTGGAATCACAGGTGCAGGGTCTGACTAGGGGCTCTCCCGTTGATGTTGGTGGGAGAGGGCAACAGCCTTGGTGTTTTTCAACCCCGGTCAGTAGGAGATGGTAAAATTAAATTGTTCAAAGAACAATGCCCACCGCGCCTGGCAAGGATTTAATTGTTTCGCCTGCTGGATGCCTAAGAGGTTTTGGTGATCGGTCTAGACGATGAATGGGTCACTGCCGCCCTGGAGCCAGTGACGCCATTCCTCCAGAGCCCACTTGATGGCCAACAGCTCACGGT
>JBBJLS010097944.1:0-41930 GCA_037577275.1 Bryconaethiops microstoma | reverse complement strand
TATTGTTGTTGTTTTATACTGTTGTGCTTGAGAGACACCATCGACCGGAATCACATTCCTTGTATGTGTCGCTCACAAACTCGGCCGATAAACACGATTCTGATTCTGATTCTGATTCTGATTCGGCGACTGGCGCTGTACGACGGGCTCTAGGTACAAAGTCTACTGGAGAACTTGCTTTGTCTGCTGGCTGCAGCTTGTGTGGATGTCTGCCGGTAGGCTGCATGACTAAACGCCCGAACACACGACAGCAGTGGTCATATCAAGACGCGCCTTGACGCACGCCGCCGTTATAGGTATAGCCAGTTAGCCGCCGTTCTAGTGTTAAAATCCGATTTACAGAACCGAAATTTAAAAAAAACGAGTGGGTACCCGGTACCGGGTATTTTCGAATCGGTTCTTATCTGGAACCTAATTTTGGTTCCCATCCCTAGTGCTGACAGGACAAAAGAGAGCGCAAAAAAACATAAGAGCAACAAAACAACCCAACAAGACAACATTTAGTGCAGCTGACAATAGCTACAGTACAAATCTCAATGAATACAGTATAATGACAGATACTGTACTCTAGTAGAGAGTTTCCTGTACAAAAGTGCAGAACAGAGGTAGACAGCAATAAATACGATTGTGCCAGTATAGCAGGAGCAGGACAGAGAATGTGCAGTATAATAAATAGAAGGGTATTTACAGGGGCAATTAAAGTCTTTGCCTTGAGTTATTTGACTTGTTTGTGTTGTTTTCAAACAAATCAGCCGGAAGATGTCACTACATTGTTACTCTGACATGATTTGGTTGAAGTTTTGTACACAAATTTTGTACACTAATGCCATTGAGATACTATTCACCCAATTTCAAACAAATCAGCTATGAGATACCCCTTGTAGCCTACAAAATTTTGACCAAATCATGTCAGAGTAACAAAGAAAAAAACACTGCAACTTGTAGTGACATCTTCTGGTTGATTTTTTTTTTTTTATGTAGGTAAATAGCAGCTGTGTGCGTTTATGAACAAGCCTACAAAATTTCATTAAGATTGGACATTCACTCAGGGATGTTGGCTGCTCAATTTGGATGTTGGCTGCTCAATCAGCCATTTGTTGAGTGAGCCAAATGGAACTTTAGTAGATGTCCACAAACGGAACCAAGAGATAACACAACAAATAGAAAACTTTTAGCTCAAGCAGTTTTTCAGATGTTGAAATGTGTTACTTGCAGCACCCACATGGATGAAATTTCACCAAATTTGGTGTGCGTCCAAAACATATGGAATTGGTGCAACATATCACATTTTGTATAGTTTGAAACTCTACATCACAAGATACTGTCAGAAGATATTGGCAAGTGAAGTACACTGATGAGTAATGAGCTACGGTCATGCACCTTATAGAGGCAAAATTGACAATCAGTTTTGTACTTTTTGGCCAAGCTGTTGGACAGAAAGTACTTTGTGCCTATCCCACTTCAGGGGGCACTAGAGTGGAGGATCAAGCCCATCTAGGGAGACAAATCTCTTAATCCTTATCAACTCTATGAGGCTACAATCACACCAAATTTCAGGTGAAATGGCCTGGTGAAATCTAAGTGTACTATGAGTCAGCCTTTGAGTTTTCCTTTGAATCACCTTTTTGGTGCAAAATTACTGTTTTATGCCTGTCACACTGTCTTATCTTTGGCATATTGAGTAAATTAAATGAATGAAATGGGAACAAATGTTTTACTGTGACAGGCTACAATGTTCCCACTTAAAATTCAGAACCACCAGTATACTGATCTCCGCCTGATCATCTGGAATCATCTGCTCCTGTTTCATCACTAGTTCACTTTGTTCTGCTTGAATGATTCATACGTAGGTCACTGTGTGTCTTACCAAACAAAAAACATTCCTCTGAAACTGGTCAGGTTCAGGGACTGGACTGGAAATGAGAGACTTTGAAAGTCCTTCAGGAAGCCTGGAGAACTGTTCCTCAAGACCACATTAAAATACAAGAAAGTCTGAAACTTTGAAAGCAAAATATGAAGAAATGAGGGGTGGCTCAAGACTTAGCAGAACTCGGAAAAATAACATAATTTATGATCATCTTAATAAATTATATCTCAGTATGACTTCCTGAGCATATTGTGAAACCCCGGGAAGCTTAGTGCCACGTGTCAAATGTTGAATGAAAACCAGATTAATAGTATTTTGATTGGAGCTCTACTGTGTCTTTTTTTTCCGTTCAAGATTTTGAAAAGATAAGTGTTGTTGATGTATCATGATAATATTTCAAAGAAAAGGAAGATAAATACACAGGGTGTAAGTGGAAATGCACATTCGAATAGCAAGAATAGTTCATGTTCCCACCTAATAATATGAATAAGCTCTTTCTCTTGCTGCTCTCACCCACACCCTTTTCTCTTTTTCTCTTGTTTTATGTCTTTGTCTTTCTCGTTTCTGTTCTCTTTCTAAATCTCCCCATCTCTCTCCCTTTCACCCTCTCCTTCTCTACCTCTATATTTTTCTCTCTCCTTCTCTTCCTCTTTATCTCTCTTTCACTCTCCCCCTCTCTTCCACTTTATCTCTCACTCTGCCTCTCTTCCTCTTTATCTTTATCTTTCTCTCTCTCTTTCCCTGTCCCTCAGGTGGTCTGCCTGAAGTATCGGAGCTTCTCCATCCCTCGCTCTCTCTTGTCGCTATGGCGATACCTGGACGCTGCGTACGCACGAGAAGAATTCTCCTCTACCTGTCCGAGTGACAACGAAATACACATCGCCTATTCGTCTGTTGCAAAAGCACTCAAGTAGGACAGGGAACACACACACACCCACACACACACACACACACACACACACACACATACACACACAAATATATGAAGAGGTTGCCAATATGTGTATTGCCAATGTGCTCAGATGAGAAGTGAGAGAGTTTTACACACATACACACACACACACACACACACACACACACACACACACACACACACACACATACACACACGTATTTGCGCACACACCCTTGTATATAATCACACATTGTAAAACTTTCTTATAGTGGGTTTGCATTTCAAGAGCTGTTAAAGGGAAGATTCACTGTTTTGTTTTCTATCGTCTGTATGTGTTTTCAGTAGGTCAGCAGGAGAGCAGACTCCACCCCAGAGCCCAGTCACACATGTTCTCTTACAGCGAAAGCAAAATTTCATTCATTTTAATAGAAATTGTCAAGATCCAGAATTTTGTGTCAGACTTTCAGATTCAAAAACACTTCAGGTCAACTTTGACATGAATTTGCATCGTTGACCAACATTCACTGCTTTAGCTACATAGACCTAAAGGGGCAGGCCTCTGTATATCAGCACACTGTAAATTAAACTTGAAATATGCTGTTATATTATTATTAGAAGCTCAGCAGAATCGAAATTGTGAGACAGACAAGTCAAACACAATGAAGAACCTTATTGATAATGTTGCAATTTAATAAATGCCAGATTGTCAAACAATATTTCAATACAGAATCTCAATTAATTATATTTTTTGTAGTTTGACAAAATTAACTGAGTGAAAACCACATGATTGCCATGGAGTGAAAACAATCTTCAGTTTTTATCACCAATGTCCAGAGACATATGAGTGATAAATAAAAAATAACACATACTGTATACAGTGAATGAGAATATGTATAATATATATTATATAAACAATCTATGAGTGTATATATCATGCACACCATCTATACAATCAGTGGTTCTCCTCTGTGACTGTAGCCTTTCTCTCATGGATTCTTTCCAGAGGAATTGGAGTTCTTTCAATTTTGCTGTTGCTTTTGTTAGTTTGCTGTTCATCGATATATGCACAGGTTTCTCTCCAGCACTATCCAGAGTAGTGTGCTGAAGGTATTGCCTTAAACGCAGTTTAACAAGAGGGCTACAATCACTGATACAACATACAGCAGCTGGGCTTCAGCCTGCATGACCAAAGGCTCAGACTGGAAAGACTAAGGAACCATTAGTCATTCGTTGCATTAACATGTTAATAACTTGGAAATGACCGACTGGTAGAAATACAAATTTTAACAGAGTTTTGTATAATTCGTCTTAACATGACTATATTTAATGCGTAAAGGAGAGGAAGCAGAAGCGGTACACTTCTCATTTTCTTCTCATTTCCTCATTTTCACCAAAGCAATGAAGCTAAGATGCGAAGTGACTGTTAAAATACTAACTACGGCATGTCTGGTGTGACTGTGGCTTAAAGGTTGGACAAGTTCATATTCAGTGCAAGAAGTAAAAGTGAGCAAAGAATATGACCCAGCGATAACATGTTTCGTGCACTTTTAAAAATGCAGTGAATCTTGTCTTTAACGAGCGAGTCAGTGAGGAAATTTCTAACAGTCGAGGTCAAAGCATATGTTACAAAGCCTGGACTTCTTGGAAGTGTGTGCTTTGTTAAGTACACACCCTTGTTAATTTTCTTGTACACACCTGTACACAGGTACGCACATCATCTCATGACTGCCACTGGTTTTGCCACCACGTGCATTTTTTTTTTCTTCACTGTTAAGTACCAACTGGCTATTATGTCAGTGCAGAGTTACTACTGTTGTTTTCCTTTCTGCTTTTTTTTAAACTCGTGTTTGGACAAGAACCAAAACCACCTCTGCTATTCCCACGCTCAGCTTCAGCCTGACGCTCAGCCCACCTTCACTTTTCTTAAACGCTCACGCAGACACCAACACATGCATGAGACTAATGCAGCAAAAGCATGTTTATTTCTGAAGGTATTGTGCTGACCTGTCCATACAAATGGAGCCCAAGCACATTATTTTTCAACTGCTATGCGACTTTGCATGGTCCATCTATCCAAAGCGCTTGGCCGTTTGTTTCGCTCCTTCATTTGCACTAAAGGAAGCAAAGTAGGGACTCGACAGTTTCACTTCCCCGTTGCTGAGCACACAGTGAATATTAGAGCAGTTTGAAGGTCAGTTCTGAACTCACGACTGATCTAAGATCAGTCTGAAACAGGGCGGGCGTGCGAGCGGTTTCTGACAGGATGCAGTTGCTTCAGACCATTCTCCTTTCCTCTTTCAGTTTTTTCAAGCAAAACGAAAGACCACTCGGCCGTTTCTTCACAGTTATGTTGCGTGCATTCAGCTATGAAGCAATCGTCCCACTGTAGCGCTCTTAAGCTGGCTAATGTTAGTCCAGTTATAAACAAATGCACATCATTCTACTCGTACCTTTGCCAGTTTATACAAATTAAACTCTGGCTGTGTGTACACTCCTGATAACACGTGTTTGAGGTCACCTTGACCTCCTTTGAAACCTGCAGAGTGGTGTTTGGTTTTTACATTTCCGTTTCAGCTTGGAAACGTTATTTTTAGCATAAACATGAGCATGTGCTAATACTTGGGAGTAGATTTAGCTTTAGCTAATGTTCCTTAACATTCCTTTCAAACTTTCTCAAGGTCAACTGGATCAAATGTTACAGAACCTAGCATATGAGCAATATAAACTGCTAATTTAGCTGAAGATTTGTTAAGTTACTGATCACATTCCTGGAAAACTTCATCAAGTTCAGTTGAGTCAGCTGTTCAGCTTACTATATAGCATGTAAGCTACATAAACAACTAGACGGCCTGAGGTTCTGTAAAGTCATAGACCAGTTTCCTTTACATTTCACTTGAGTTTCAGATGGTTTAGCTGTTGCAATAACTAGCAAGATAAGATATTTGATACAGAAGACAAACCAGACTTTGCAAATTTGACCTCTTTCCCTCAAACATGTTTTTCTACAATGAAAGACTCTCTGTCTGAATCTGTGTTGAATCAGAAATGTTTTAGTAGTTTTTTGCATAAGCTAACGCCTGAAGCTAATAAAAGGGAGTATGAATTGAAAGTATTCCAGCTGAAAAAAGGACTAACACAGCTTTATATTCAATATAAGTTATTGCAAACCAGCCTAGGAAGCATGTTCTTTTGTACGAAAAACATTCTGAAAGGCTACGTGTCCTGAAACCTTTGATAGTCAGTATATATACAATTCCTGTACACGTGAACAGCTGGGTGCATGCTGGTGTGTGTGTGTTCAGCACTTGGTCAGATCTCCTGTAGGCCCACTGCTTTCACCTCTTTCTCCCAGAGGATAAGCAGAAGCACAGTGAATCGGTGGGTGTTCGGTTGCTCAACAGCAGCAGCGCCACGCATCATCTCCACACCCACAGGAGGCGAATAGGTTCAGTTACACACTCGATTCAGCCTTTAGAGAGTCAGAACATCTCCACCGGCTATTTTCACTGCATCTTAACTCATAATCGTTGTGAGAATCCACAGCTCTGTGGTGTTAATCCTTTCTACACATTTACAGTGGTCCCAAAAAGTATATGGACATTTATGTCACAATTTTTTTTTAAAGTTCATTGTGTCAAAAAAATTGTCAAACCAAGTGGCACTTATTTTAAACAGATGATTCCAAGATTCAAAACTCAGCTGGTCATCATCATTCGTGCAGTTTCTTCTGGAAGTTCGCATTCAGAGGTTTCCACCTCCATGCTTCGCTGCAGTGGTTCCCAACTCTGGTCCTAAAGCCTTCCGCACATTGGAGTGTTGTAACTGCTGCCAGCACAAACCTCGTCCAACTAATTAGCTCATTAATACAGCAGTGTGCACACTTAACAGAAAGTTCCAGCTTTTGGCCTTGTGGTTAGGGAGTTGCCCCTGTGATCGGATGGTCATCGGTTCGAATCCCAGGACTGCCAGTGGCACCACTGAGGTACCCTTGAGCATGGTACCGTCCCCACACACTGTTCCCCAGGCACTGTGTTTCTGGCTGCCCACTGCTTCACTTGGTGAATGAGTTAAACAGCCGAGGCAACTTCTGCTTTATAGCACAGTCTGGTTTGAGTTTTTCTCCAGGCTATTTTTGTACAAAGAGTCTACTCTGAGACTGTGCTAAAATCTCACAAAACCTTAAGAACTAAATTAACAATGACTGAGAGTTATGTGGTTAAACGGTCTGAATACTTTTTTGAGACCACTGTTACATACTAGGCAATATTCCATGCCTTGGCATGAATTCAGCTCCTTAGAGTCATTATTGTTTAGTACAGTCTTTTTATTACTATCATTACTATAAAATATAAAATGTAATTATAGCATCAGTTTGGTACTTATATAATGGACACATATATAAATATTTAACATTCTGCACTGACAGGTCGGAGTCTGCAATTCTGAGGGTCAATAAATGACAAAAATATAAAGCAAGACAAGACAAAAAAATCAAATTTGGATTATAATATAAGATCAACTTCTTACAAACACATGAGGTATGGATGAAAAATCTGCGCTTTCCACAGACTGCTTATGTTTACATGTCTTAAGAGTGTGAATCCGTTTCTACCATACTACACCAGATATTGCTGCCAACATATTTTAGGTGTTAAAAGATTCAGGCAGGGGTTAAGAGACATTGCACAGCTGCCCTGGACCCACATCTGCGCAGTGTTTTCTAAAAACATGTGCTTAGTGCCGAGCACTTTTGCGATGTTGCTGTTGTTGCATCTGTTGTTGCAGGTGTGGTGTAAAACCAGTCTTTCCAGTTGCACCGATTGCTGAGCGTTGCTTTAACCATGATGTGAGGAGAGGAAAGGAGGAGGCTGGGTGCTGTGTGGAAGTCTCAGTGTGGGTTTAAGCATTGTGTTGGTGAAACCTGCTACCTAACACAGATCTGAGTGAAAAAAAGCTCCTTGTGTTGGTGGTGATCTCAGTCACAGATCTGATGCATGAGATGATGGTGCAGTTCACTTTAAACCTTCAAACAAATGTGATCATTTTGTATTTTTTTGTTATTTCAAGTTGCATTGTGCCTCCCCAGAATTGGATGCTAATTATTATTGTTGTTATTAATATTATTTTGCACTCACACAGGGTTTCAGACAGAAATGTAGTGTAGCTTGTTGAGGGATCCAGTCCGGTGGTGTTCAAGTACATCCATTTAATGAGACAAAGTCAAAACCTACATTTTTGCCACCAGTTAACCCAAACACAGTCAGCCGGCCAAGACATTTGGTGTCAGTTTGTTTTCTCAGCTCTGCAATGGAGATATGAGGCAAGCGCAGCCAAAAAGTAATGGATTAGGATTTGTTTCCATGGGTGGGAAACTGGATATGAAACCTGGGCATGAATTACAGCAATGGGTGTGGCTTCATGATTCACATCACATAAAAGACCACATTTAAGACATTCAGCTGCTCACAAGTGAAAAAAGGAAAGTTTCATTAGAAATTTAAATTCAAACCTGATTTAATCCTCACCATCCAGAAAACAAAAATGTCATCACCAAATGAAAACTGTATTTCTGTCATTTTACTGTAATGTTCCTTTAATGTCCCAATCTGGTAGACTTGATATAGGACAGCACGGCTGATTTGGGCCACGTGTAAACACGTGTAAACGCTCTTTGAGACTCTGTAGGATGTGATTAATTTTGATCAATGTCTTGGCTGATTGACTGGTATGTGTTGGCTGACATTTTAAAAAGACAATAACAGGTTTATAATAATAGGTACAAGGTTTTGTTCCAGCAGCAACAATGTAGAAAAAGCAGATATATGTGGTCTTTTCCACCACTGGCTGAAGGCAATGACATCTGGGCAGATGCTGGATGGGAAAAGGGAAAGTTTTATTAGAAAAACCCTTTCAGTGAGTAACAACTCAACCAGGGCTCTTTTACCATCAGCACTACGTTTTTGGTTTTCATTCATAATGACTATTGAAGTCTGAACACAAAGATCTAGTTCATAGTTGTCAAGGACACGTCACATACCTTCACACACAGGTTAATATGTTACTGCAAAAAAGACTTTGTGGAATATCTGCTAACAGTTTAAACTCACTATATAAAGCACGGGAACAAGTCTTACTTCATCCTAACGTACCTCCTGTTGTTGTTCTGTTCCTGTGACCTTCACTGTCAACTTAAGGGACCGATGAGCTACTTTTGATGTAACACAGTTGTAGGACTGATGTAACACACTTTTTTGGTACCACTTTACAGTAAGGATTTTTTAGATGATTTATGATCAGGTTGTTAATTAGGTTGTATTTTATAAGTCAAACAGTTTATAAATCATTATAAGCTGTTATGAGCAAGCTATAACAGTTGTCATACATTGATGCAGGCTCACTATTTGGTAAGATCTGGTGTTTTAATGGTAGTAGCAAATGCCTGATGAAGTTGACAGTTTAAAATTCTGTGAATGTGAGCCTGCATCAATGTGTGACAGCTGTTATAACTTGTTTATAACTGCTTATTTCTAAACTATCTACAACCTAATTAACAACCTGATTATAAATCATTTATAAACCTTTTATAAGGGCTGTCTTATTGTAAAGTGTTACCTTGTTTTATATCTATTTTATATGTTCAAGGAGTAAGTTGATAATTGTCTTATTACCATGTCGAAATGGGTCTCGATGTGCAAATTTTAGTGAACGTTGGCTGAATTATTTGTGATTTGAGTAATATGTAACCATAGAAGGAGTTTTTTGGTTTTTGCAATGTCATTGACTCATTTCATTCTTGGTTTCCTCTCTTATGTTTTTTTGCTCTTAATTCACCACGTTGCGGACACTGTGTTTCTGCACCGGTTCCGTAGCGCCACCCTCTCACACCGCAGAGGATTTACAGTAACATGGGAGACAAAAGAGGCGTGATTGTTCTCAGCATGAAAAGAAAAACACCCCCCCGCCCCCCCTCTCTCTGTTTCCGTGCCTCTTAACCTAATAACAATTTCTCTGAGGTCACACTCCTTTCACCCTTCGTCTTCGGCGCCCTTTCTTCCTTCCTCATTTTCATCCTTTTATTGTGCTTTTCCTGAAAATTTCAACTGAACCGCACCTTCCCTTTGTGAGAAGAGTCTGCATTTGCACTTCAGATAAACATCGTGTTTAAGAAGTTTTGTTTTTTTCGTTTGTTTTGTCTTGTTTTTTGTCCATAAGCAATTGTGGTGAGTCAACAAACAGTTGGGTGACAATCAAATAAAAATGTGTATCGTCTTTTGTACCCTTTTTGTAAGTGACCATGCAAAACAAATAGGCCTTAATAAAGAGCGTAATGCACAACTTCCAGTGGAGAGAGACTGTCTTCTTTAAACTCTTGTTTCTTTTAAAGAAGCACTGAATGGAAATCAGTGTTGTGTAAATAAGGCAGCCTTGAAGGGAATAAGCAGGAGTGATTTTTTTTTTTTGTTTGTTTTCCAAAACATGTGCATGGAACATCTTAAAGGGACACGCCAGCCGCAAAGTTTTTGCACACCACAGGTTTTTACCACATATTAATTTATTTCATAAACTACAGATTTTTATTCTTGTTAAACTGGAAGTTGTTGAGTGAACAACTATAAATGAAAGTCATCCTTTCTAAGATGAGAGAATCTGTAACAGTGCAGGTCTGACTCCTATAAACTGGTTGTTGGTGATACAGAGTCAAATTCTAGACTGTCCTTTAACTTTAAATGCACTCGTTATCCACTCATTTTTCAGATATATTTAATATATTACATATCTGTCTATATGAAAAAACGGGGGTGGGCTGTTCTGAAACATTTTCTTTTTCCATTAGCAGGCTAATACAGCTGGAAAAGAAATCTGAGTCAGTTTATACCCAGCATGTTTTTATATAGCATAGCGTATTTAATACTGAGGTTATTGGAATTTTAAACTATATATTTATATTGTTTTTGTCTTTGCGTCTCTGTCTATGTGCAGTTGTAACATACGTAATTTCCTATGGGATCAAAAAAGGTTTCTTAATCTTATTCTGATTTTGGAAAATTCTACTTTAAACAGGTCTTGGAAAAGCAGAACCTGCTAACGATGCCATTTGTGTTTCGGAAGCTCCCGAGAACAGCACCGATACCAAAGTGTAGCAGTTTGCAAGATGAGCGAAGACCGGATGACAGAGAGCATAGTGATGATGACCATCAACTTTCTACTGGGAACCAAAGCCTGAAAGTCGTTTCATCTTAACCATTTATGATGCGGAAATTCTGGGAAAATGTTTCAATTCCCTGTTAAGTGATGCCGCAATCTGGATGCTGATGGAAAGAATAATGATTTTGGTCTTCTTTTTTTTTTTTTTTTTTTACAAACCCCACTCCAATCAGGCCCTGGCTGAAACTCAGCTCGTTTGCATAAAGAGCATCCAGAGCAAGTGAAAGCAGACCGAGCTGTTCCTGCCCTCACTGTGGTTTCTGTTTGAGACACAATCATATGCAAAGGTCAGATTACGTCTTGTGTTGACTATGAAAATGAATGAACATCCTTTAGAGGGAAACAAACTTAATGAAGGCAATTTTTCATCTGTCCAGTTTAACATACTGGAGAAATATAACAGTGCCAATACTTTTGCACAGGCCTCTTGATTTAACCAGTATGTTTAATTTAGCGAAAAAGCAACAACCCCCTCCCCCCCCCCCACACACACACACACACACACACCCTCCACAAACTAATCAAGACTGGATGATTGTTAAAACTGCAGCAAACTGATTACAATTGATTGCCTAAATAAAACATTTTAGTCATTTTATTTCACTCATTTAATTGTCTCAGGCGAGGAAGAAGCAGCACAGCTCAGACTGCAGCTGCAGGAGAGCACTGTGCGAAAACATTCAGCGTGTGTGTGTGTGTGTGTGTGTGTGTGTGTGTGTGTCTGTGTTTATACCTGGATTCAGTGTCTATATATAGAGGGAGGATTTTTAGTGGCATGTGGATATTGTGTGTGGGCGAGTAAAAGAGAAAGAGAGAGAGAAGAGAGAGAGAGAGAAGAGAGAGAGAGAGAGAGAAACTTATCTGAATCTGCATGTGTGTGCGCGCTTGCGCCTGTTTTTTTGGGGGGGGGTTTTACATAAACTTCTGCTCATGTTTCCCTATGTTTTTTAGTTTTTAATGCATTTTTTGCACATGCATATGTGTGTGTGTGTGTGTGTGTGTGTGTGTGTGTGTGTGTATGAGTGTGTGTGTGGGCATGTTTGTGTGTGCTCGCATGCACATGCACCTCAGTGGCACTGACTATTATGACATCTATGCCCTGTTTTGTATGGATCTATCTTGCTGTGACTGGCCATGATGGAAGGCAATGAGAGACAAACATTATCCTTCTTTCTTGTGCATGTGTGTGTGCGCGTCTGTACTTGCGCACGCTTGTGTGTGTGTGTTTGCTGATTTCCATGTCCTCCTTTGTGGACACCCAGTGAGAGATAATGTTAGATGTTAGAAAATGGAAAAATGTGCTGTAGAGCACTTCCCTGTCTGGGGTTTTGAATATGTGAATATGTGTCTGGACTTCCTTTGTCACATTTTGCACAGCCTTTAAAATATCGGTGCTTTGTTTTCTAAAGCGTTTTCTGAAATTGCAGCAAAGTGATGCCTCAACTTCAGACCTTTATGGAAATGTAATGCAGACATTTAGTGACGTGCTCCAGGATTTGGGCCTTACAGAGATGTTGTGCTTATTTGCATGTTATTCTGGAAGCAAACTTACATCATGAATATTCCACTTCACCAATAAGGCATGTGTGTCATTGTGTTGGAAAAGGTCAGGCTGTGAGAGGTGTATTACACAGAGCTTGTCAGTCTCAGTCCTCACTGAGAGTCGCTTTGTGGAGCTGTTTATGATTGCTGTTGTTCTGGTCCTAGACATTCTCAGCAGGTGTCACTGTGCTACAGCTCCACCCCTGGGATCCACAGCCTTAACGCATACAGTTTTAAGTGTCTCATCAAAAGCCCTGGAACGCGCAGACACAGCTCTGCTTGACCTAATACAACTCTCAGACAGCACTCCATAGAGCGCTCTGGACTAGACCTGCTGATTTTATCCTGAAATCTGCAGCATCTTCAATCACAGAACTTGTCTACAACCAGGCCGGTGATGAATCACCACTGAAATTCTCTCCTAGTCCAGGCTTCGGCTACATCCTGGTTTGAGCAACTGTATGATACTAAGCAATTAGTTACCGTACTGCACTGGTCTTCTGTTCAGTTTGCCTTCATCTACTACAATGTTACCTAAAACATTTTAAATAAAAAGCATTTATAAGGTATTTCTCACCAGCTTTTATCCTCAGTGGTAGCTATGAACTGTAAAATTAGCACATTATTTATAGATGACAACTTAAGTACCTGTCAGTTAAGCCATTGAAATTGCCTGTACTGGTAAGTGCTCACAACCTGAACTGACCTGTACTTTTCTAAGTATATTTTACATAATGTTTTGTTGGTGTCACAAATTCAATGGCATGAACTTCTAAGGCCAATGAATTTAACGTTAAAAATTGCATTGATTTCAATTTAGGTGAATTTCGGCATTTGACTTTGCTTCTTTAACCAACGTCAATACTGCTTTGGATGCATTGACCTCTGAAGGGCAGCCTGAAAAGCCAAAATAGAGGATGCACTAATTAAACAGTGCCAAGCGTAAACCTTCTAACATTTTACCTACTGGTTATGAATAAACACATAAAAGGGACTCAGGAGACTGTATTAGTTGCCTTGCTTTTGTGGATTTGCTGTCTGTGGTTGACAGTGTAGCCACATTGTTAACTGCTGTGGTAGCTCTCTGGTTAACTGGAGTCACCACGCTTCCACTATTTCTTCCAAATCAGTGTGTAGCACCATAGTAAAATGTTTCAGCTCGTGGAATTGGGAGTGTTGATTTTTTTATGTGCTACTATGTTTTCAATCGCTGTATAAAAGATGCACCACACTTGCCTTTAAGATTAGACAAAGATTTCTGTGATTATGGGCACACATTTAAAAAATAAATATAAATAGTCAGCTTCCATAGACCATGTTTTGTACATATTAGATACATCAACCGCATTGAGAAATTTAAGGGCTGAAGAAACATTGCTTTTTACCTCTGCATTAAAAGGTTCATGTCAAATTTCCATTGCGGTTCCTTGCTTACCTTATGCTATGATTCTGTAGTTTGCTCTTGCTCAGTACAGTGCTTGCTAAGTGTCTTACACGTAAATGTTTGAGCCTGTATAATCAGCCTTTATTCCTCTGCGGTACAGCAAAGCAAAGACAGACGAGAGGAACTAAAACAGGGGAGATGAGGGAGGTGTGGAGCTGCTTTCCCACTTTCCCATGCCCTTGTAGGGGAGCAGCAAGATAGTTGTCTATGTGTGCGTGTGTGTGTGTGTGTGTGTGTGTGTGCGTGTGCGCTGAGCTGTGTACTGCTCACGTCGTTGTCACCCCTCTGCTAACCCCTCTCCCCGTTTTGCTGGTGATGTATCGCCGCAGCGCTGCCGTTAGATGGAGGGCTGGGGTACTCATTAAGATTGGGAGTGATAGAGAAAATAGGGAGAAAGAGAGCGCAGGAAGGACAAGAGCAGGAAAGAGATAAAGCATTTGCCTTTTGGAGTTGTTCCACCTCATTGTTTTCAACTTTTCTTTCACTTGCTTTCACTTTTAAGCGCAACTGTTGCTCTCAACCAGACAATTTAGTGTTGTTGCTAAGTGCTTGTCCTGTTTTTGGATGATATATTGTAACGATGATATATTGATGGAAGTCATTACTCTGGAGAGACAATCAGACCATAACGCTCCTCAATCAAATCCTAATCCAAACTTATTGTGCACTAGTGAACAAATCAAAATCAATTTCAATTGTGTACTTTATAGTTACATGAAGGAAAACTGGACTTGTCCTTGATGTCATTTCAACTCTGTTTTAATGCCATTTTTGACTTTTTTGGGTATGAATATGAATTAGGCATTAACATGTGATGTCTAGATTTTTTTTGGGGCGGGGTTGGGCAACAATAGTCCTGGAAAGCTGGACGTGGTAAATTCCCTGCATAAATACACCTGATTCAACCCATCCATTAATCGGTAAGTGTGTTTGAGCAGGGCAGTTACTGAATTGTGCTGGAAACCAGCCCTCTGGAGGTATGCTGGAATGTGCATCTCTTGTCTGGATAAGAGTTATCATAATCAGACACTCTGAAATCAGTTTAAAACAAAATGAAGAGAATATTTTCTCATTTTGGAAAATACTCGGACTGAAAGAAAAGAAACTGCAAAAGAAACTACTGGTGTGCTGATGTAGGACAACCTATATTTGTTATTACTTAATTTGGCAAGACCTCAGATTTCAGACACCTTGTCAATAGCGATGAGATTTTTGAAATAATCCTTTTGCGAGTTGGCCAAATCAGTGCACATGTTTTCACACCTACACACAAAAACAAGCTCAAACTTCATAAGAGAACCCGTTTCTGGTGCTGCACATTTGTGATGCTGTCTAGTGTAGTGAGTAGATGCACAAATACAACCAATCAAACACGTGCTCACCCATCTGTCTCTAAGTTTTCATGATTCTTTTCATAATTTCATGTGTGTATGATTCTTGTTTTCACAACTCATAGACTGGGTTTGAACACTAGCTATGCATTCTGACCCATTTTGATATGAAGTTTCAGTGGGATGTGTTCATCATATAGTTCTTAATAATAAAACACATTTGAAAACACATTATTCAAATATTTGCAACGGAATTTTTTGGTCAATGCAGGTTAAACCGGTATGCTTTTGTGTCAGACAGGATATTTATAATAATGAAGTTTGCCTCTTCAGGCAAACACTAGTACTAGAGCTAACCAGCAGTAGATGATGACCAATGTGCTTCTAAACAATGGATGATGTGCCAGGGTGTTAGTTTGTTGTGGTAGCAATAAGAGCAGAGACAGCCAATCACACAGCTCTGATTTTTCAATCATGTCCTTATCAATGCATCCTTGTGAACATGCTCACTTCAAGGCACTTGCATTTTATAGTAGCAATAATATAACACATGTCATCACTTACTTAAAGCAGTCACACTTTGCATATGAGTTAAAAGTGGTGTTTAGGACACAGTGTTTCCTCATATGAGCTATAAAACTGAACAAAACTACAGACAGCCGTCATGAATCAGATATTCCATATATATGACAGTCACTGCCATGAAAAAAATTCTACATGGCAGTTCTGAGGTAGTTTGTAAAAATAGAACCTGCCTTCCAAAATTAGAAGTTTTCAGCTATATGTTGATAATTCTGTTCCACCTTAATGGAGAGTTGGATGTGCTTTAAGAGAGTTGAGAGAAGTTTTGCTGATGTATTTTTTAAAAACTAGAACATAAGTATTATGTTCTAGTGTTTCTTAGCAATGTTACCCTCTTTACTTCAGTGCTTAAACTACTAATTCAGTGGTGTCACCTGCTTGTATGTTTTCTCCTTCAATTTCCATGATGGTGTATTGAATACTTACTACTGGTAGGACAGTTCAAACTAAACCTCTAGGACTGGATGAGCCCTGAGACCATCCAGATAGTTTGCAAGCAAAATCAGTCACTCAAATTGATGCTTTATTAGAAATGTAATAGTGGCTAATAGAAGCTATGCTTTTGTTTTTATATTGACCAATATCCAGCATGCACTGTGCTAAATTTCAGCATGCCCTGCAGAATGACCATGTTAATTTTGGTGATAAGGCTTCATGAGGCACTAATACTTAGGGCACATAAGGGAGTTTTCACACTCGGTCCATTTCAGCCCTTAAAGCGAACTCAGATCGATTAGTCAGCAAATTTTTCGTATATGTGAACACGCCAACCGGACTCAGACCCTTCTGAAATGAACCGAACTGTTCACTTTGAGTCCGCTGCACGGTTCGGTTAAACTCGTGCGTTATGAACACAAAGCACTCCGAGTTCGCTTTGACTGTTTTCGCCCTCTAGGCTTTTACCGCAGGTAGATCACGTGAGAGACCATATATGTCTATGCAGGAAACAATAGAAAATAAAGAAATAAACTAAAAAAAATACGAATGAACGAATAAATGACAATAATTTTTTTTTTTTTAAACCCCAATAAATAAATAAATAAAAAAATAAAACAAATTAATAAAGGGACTTAGAGATTCTTTTCAAGATCAAGTTTCTCTATCAAGTTGCACAGCCTCAAAACATTCTTGCTCTGAAGAACGACAGTAACATAGATCTTGTAGATGTTTGGTAGAGCTTTTAACCATCTACTCTTATGTGGAAAAAAATCCCAAGAATGGTGATTGTGAAGAAACTGCGGCGGCAGGTTGGATGAGGAACTAAAGTGTGAACAGAAAAAGAACTGAGGCCCCATCTGAGCTGAAGTGGAGCAGAAAGAGAAACGAGTCCCTTTCAAATGAACTCACGCAGTGAACAGAAAAAGAACTGAGTTCCCTTTCTGATGGTCCACTTTTTGGACCACTTCTAGAGGACTGCGTTCGGTTCCCTTAAAGAAAACACCCTGAGTTCATCATGCAGCATTTGATCATCCTGTCATGACCATGTTGTTTACAAGTATCAAATGGTCTGTCTTAAGTTGTAGAGCCAACTTTGTTAAACTGTAGACCCCACTTTGATGTAGGTCAGTCAGTGACTAGTTTACAAAAGAAGGTTTTGCAATTTTGCATATTATACAAATTAGGCAGAAGTGCATGTATTACAGATTTGAAATGTGTCTTACTTTAGTGAATAGCAGAGGTGGACTGTAACGAAGTACATTTACTTAAGTACTGTACTTAAGTACAGTTTATGAGTATCTGTACTTCATTTGAGTAGTTTTTTTTGTGGAAACTTATAACTACATTTGAAAGACAAAACCGTACTTTTCACTTCACTACATTTCTATCAAGGTTCTCGTTACTCGTTACTCAGTTCTGAAAGTGGGTGTTATGGTCTCACTTTTCTGAAACGTGATGGAGACGGAGACGGAGACGGCGACTCTTCATGCCCACATCTATGGCCATATTTAGAGTCGATGTTTAAATTTACGGAAAAGATTCATATCATTTTAAGTGTGTGCCATTCCAGTTGCATTTACAGTGGTTCAGATATAAATGCAGTTTTCGTTCAAATATACAGTACATACACAGACCTTTTGTGTAGGTGTGTAGTGTACAATTAATACAAAAGACTACATCTTTTACAACAAGTTAGAAGCATTAGGCATTGTAAGTGTGGTGGCAATAAATTAGCCCCTCCAAATAAATAAAAACAGAGCAGTGAAATATGTACTTTTAATACTTAAGTATTTTTGGAAGCAAGTACTTCAGTACTTTAACTTATGTAAAATTTGACTGTATGACTTTGGAGTAACATTTGACTAGTAGTACTTTCACTTAAGTAATGAAGTTAGGTACTTCGTCTGCTGAATAGTAAGAACATAAAGAAACAGATGAATTCTAATGTGCAGTGTGTCTTCCTATGTTTTAGGGGATGATGCAATGAAGAAGGAGAAGGAAAATCTCAAGAAAAGTAACAGGGTTCCAGCACTGAATGCTGATAAAAGCTAGTGTGTAGGCTATGTGGTAATACTTGCTCTACGCGGCCTAGCTCATAGCACACATTAATAAGATTAGATAAATAAATAAATGATTTCCACAGAGCTGTCGACCACTTTTGCACGCCATTTAGCAGCTGTCCTTATTACAGGTGTGACAGACAAGATGAATGCCCAACTGTGACCTGCAGCTTTCCCAGATCTGCTATGAAAGCACTGGAAGGAGCCAAACTGATTAAAGTTAATCCAGGGAATTCAGCTCAGATCACAGTAGCGTATGCATAACCTGCAGCCATCTCGGCACTGAGCTCTCTCTGATACCACCTGTCATACTGTCAGCTGACACATGACAGAACCCATTTATGCACCTTATTCCCAATCATCTGCGAACAAGCACGCAGAATTACTTTTATATTAGACCAGACTCTTTCTTCAGTTCATGACTACCCAAATAGGATGCCCGAGTTTCAATGTGTATATTAAGTCTAAGGACAATTGTTGGGATACTCTTAAGACACACATGCAGATGTCTTTGTACTGGATGTACTGGTGTGCAGAATAGTTATTTTTTGATTACAAGCTAAACTTGTTTTTTTGTTTTATGCTGAACAACATATTTGTATTTATGCCACTGTGCTGTGATGTACCATTTTAATTATTTTAAATTTCAAATTTATTATCTTATATTCACTTAATGCAGTGTTTCATGAATATATCTTGATTCCCTAAAACTCCATCAAAAACATCAATATTTCCGTTTGACTTCTGTTTTATCATAAAAACATAATGAAGTGCAAGTAATTATAAAATGTATAATGTAATGTACTATATAGGAAATAGGGGTGTAACGATACACTCAGTCCATATAAAGGGACTGGACTGGATTGCTGATTGGTGTTTGTTGTTACAGACTTAATTGTTCTAATTAATAAAATATTCATTCTCCATGATACATTATCACACCATGACATTGTATTATCCTTGCACTGCCATATCATGATTTGTTGAAGCATTTTTGCACGCCTAACAGATATTCCATAAGACATTTATGAATGCTGAAAAAATGTCTCTGGAAAGTGTAACAGTGTAAATCAGGGAAAAATTTACATTTGAAAGTATAGCACGGTGCCACCACCAAACGAACTCTCAGGTTTTTGATGACAACTAAATCTGCTGAAAGACTGAGGGAATACAAGTCAGCAGTGGAAATCTTTTCTTCTTCTTCTGACGCTGAACAGGCGGGCTTTTAGCCCATCATGAACCACATCTCCAATTATCTTTCAAGCCCCAGAGCTGCTCTACTCCTTTTCTGTCGACATCAATTATACATACGATACACTAAATACTTTTAGATTTGCACATTGGCTCATTTGCATAATTCCCAGCATCCCGGTTGGCACAGAAACTGAAAACTGGCAGTTCAGTAAGATGGTGATGGTAGAGTTCACCTCTCAAGCGTGGAGCCCAGGAGGAAAGCTGAAGCATTTCGGATTTGGGCTGCTCTTTTCTCTGCCCCTAACTTAATTTAAGCAATTGTAACTGAGAAGCTTTGACTTTTGATATCTTGGTTTGGCATGGAATATGAGGCACAGGCTGGGAGACTGCATTTCATAAACTTGTCAGACGGTTTGCAGCTCTGGGGAATGTGCCATCTGCATCGGTGAGAGTGATGGGTACCTCTGCTGATGGACAGACTTCAAAGCCTGTCACACTTTGTCTCTCTCCTTAGAACAGGACTAGCATAAGCACTGGCACTGGCAAGATTTTAGTCTTGCTTCTGGTTGCACTGTAGGAAGAGTCACCCTCAGCACTGGAGGAGATGACAACCAGAGCACTGTTTGTAGTGTTCTCCAGGCTTTCTGATCCAGGGTTTACTGCATTTAATTAATGGCTGTAAAAAATTAATTCCAGGTAATCTTCTGTTAATTAGGTTTGCATAGAATGATGTTCCAGATTGATGCAGCGTGTGATGTTAAATAGAGCAAGAGATGGATGAGCGAGTGATGTGGCTGTCATCTTCGTTAAAGCCGTTGAGGCTGCATGATCCCACAGAGAGGTGACTCAGGGCTGTAATGTGTTCTAGTGTTTATGCCGTTTAGATTCTCTCTCTCAGCCCCCCGCCTTCACCCACCCTGCCACAGAGAGGAGGAGTAATCCTGTTAAAACACTGCTTTGTATTTGAGTGGGTGAGCAGCCTGGAGGATTGCTTGCCTCACATATCCAGCCTCACCGCTATCCATAATGCCGGATCGGGTCCGTGATGTTGCATTAGTGCAGGACTTCTAGGGGTGGACAGATTAGACCTAGCCTGGGACCAAACTGCACTGCTACTGGCAACTGCCCTTTGAATTTACTCTTTTAATCCATTGAGTCTAGGCCTAGGTTTACACCATGTAAACAGGGCCAGCCTCTGATGCTTTAAAGAATCTGTTTCTCTCCTAGAGATGCAGCTCTGCAGAAATACAGAGAATTGGAGAGTTTACAAGATGCTGATCAAACGCAGTTCTAATTATAAATATAAATGGAGAATCACCACAGTGAACAGTCTGCGTTTGTTGTGTTGTATTATGGATGCCAGCGAACCACCGAAGAGAGCAAAAGAGAGAGTGTGAGACACATAGATGGGGTGAAGATGGTGAACTGGCAACTGTCCAGTCGGTAGCGGAACTGCAAGCTGTCTTCGACAGAATCCAAGATATGTAGTATAGCCTTAAACCATCCTTGAGTAAAAGTACTATTTCATTGAAAAAATTGCTTCAGTAGAATTAAAGGTAGCTTGAAAGGAACTGTATCAGCAGTAATACCAGTGTCAATGTGTGTTAATAGCCTACATTTTTGCCCTATTGAATTTATTAATTTTGTTTATTGACATGTGACCAATTTGCAAATTATCTTATTGCCTTAAGACTAAGCAGATTGATTTTGTTACTGTGCCTTTAAAACTGAAGTATGTAAATAAGTTTAGTTCTGATTGGCTGCCGTGTATAATGCCTCATTCAAAAAGCAGTTTAGACTGAAACATCCCTTTTAACTAAAGCAGGAATGGGAGGGGCTAAATTCCTATAGGTGGGTGTATGTAAATGTTGGTTTTCAATTACTTTTTTGTTCTTACACTATTTTAGGGAAATGTGTCTAAATTATTGTCACAGCAGGTAGAGATTAGGTTAAATATACTGAATTTCTTTAGAAGCATAAAATTAGAATCTTCTGGCATTGCCCAAACAAACCCTTTTAGTACCTTTTTAGGAGTGTGTTGTTGAACTGCTTAGTACAAACAACTTGAGCTTTTAATTTTATTCCACTTAACAAAAATGTTTCATATGTATGTTTTTCACAAATGCTTGCAATTTGATTGGCAGGGCTTTCACATGTTACTGTCATTTTTTTTCCATCTGAACTATCTCTGAAAGGGAAGAGCATTTGTGAGCATCACTGAAACAGAGGAAAACCAAAACCAGTGTATATGAATGTATATAATTACTCATAATTGTAAATTAATAATTTGTTTATTCAATGGCAAATATCATTAAAGTAACATGTAGCATCCATCAGCAAGGGAACTGAAGTTTGTTGGTAGTTATGTTTCTCATTTTGGGATTCTTTTAGGTCAAATTAAACACAAAAGTGAAATATTTACTCAGTGTAAATGATTTCAGTGTAACTGTGTAAAATGTAGGTTATTTTCTTCACAGAAAAATGTTTGAAAAAAGTACATATTCCAATGCAAAACTGAGTTTATGTAAATGAGTAAATGGAACTTGTCACTACCTACCAGTATATCATGCTTTATCATTCATGTGTAATGCATATTAAGAAGGACAAACAAGCAGAACACAACGGTAAGGGCAATTTTTAGCAAAAGTGTGACATGGCCATATGGTCAGGCTGCTGCTTGTGACTGATCATGCTTGTCAGGCACCGTAATTCAGGACAGCGTGTGATGCCAGACAACCACCCCAACAATCAAAGCAGGCTACCATCAACACACACACCCCAGAACATCCACCTCAGACCTTCCCCTTCTGTGGTACTGACCACTCAGCCTGACATAAAGCCACTTCAACACACGGACATGTTCCTACCCACACACCAGCTGAATGACCCTTTATTGTAAGCTTAATTTCAAGCCACTGTCTGAAAGAGATGGTGTCCTGTCTTCTCAAAAAACTGTCTGGTAGAACAGAATATATCTATTACATACAGACAAAATGGAAATTTAGACAAATTTAAATGCATTCAGGCTTTTTAGAAAAGGTCAAACCAAACTGACCTCAAAAGATGACACTTTGATTGTAACCCTGCACTCTGGCTTACACTGATTATAATTATAATTATAAAGTCATAATTACCTGCTTAATACTGTGTAGGTTCCCCTCATACTGAAAGAACTGCTCTGACTCTATGAACCATGAACTCCGCAAGACCTCTGTGAATGTGAGGTGGTAACAGACACCAAAATGTTCACTGCAGATCTTTTAACTACTCTAAGTTGTGAGGGGACCTGCATGAATTAGACTAGTTTGTTCAGCACATCCCACAGATACTTGATCAGATTGAGATGGGGGCAATTTGGAGTCCATACCTTTGTCATGTTCCTCAAAACCATTACCTCAGATTTATCATCCTGGAGAAACAGGACTCTACTCTTATAGAATACCATTGCCATTAAGGGGGGTACTGGGTCTGCAACTATATTTAGGTAGGTGCTATGTGTTAAAGTAACATCCACATGAATGCCAGGATACAAGGTTTTCCAGCAGAACATTGCAAAGAGCATCACAGTACCTTTTGGACCACTATTGGTAGGGACCAACCACTGTGTACTGGGTACATCCCGCAAGATCTTTTGTTTTGATGCTCAGATCCAGTCCACAAGCTATCACAATTTGATCCTTGTCAAAGTCGCTCAGATCCTTATGCTTGCCCATTTTTCCTGCTTCCAGCAAGAACTGACTGTTCATTTGCTGGCTGATATATGCTACTCTTTGACAAGTGTTAACAAAACAATCAATATTATTCCCTTCACCTGTCAGTAGTTTTAATGCTGTGGCTGATTGGTGAAGCCTGCTGCTGAAACGAATAACTAACGAAGAACAAGAGAGAAAGAGAGGGAACAGAGTGACATAGAGATAGATGAGAATTCTGAGTGCATTTAAACAAAATTTAGTACATGTGATAGGCAACACCCAAACAGACATTTTGGATGGGGTGTTAACCTCCACTGCTACAAAATGTGGTGATATATGAATTTTTAAATGACATCAACTTCTGTAGGTCTACAGCAAAAAATGCTTGAGCAGTTTTAGGTTGTAGACTCAAAAAGTCAGTAGTAAAGTTCCCACCAGTCTCGCACATAAATAATTCATTTTTGATTTGTAATGCATCAGAGCAACCAGAGTTCTACTAAAGGTACAGATTCTACATTTTGAATCAATACTTGCATTTGTAATATGTGCCCCTTAACATGGAATGGTGCCATGCTTTTGTTATCACTGCTGTTAAGAGCAAATTCTAAAAGTAAAACCACAAAACGTTTAGCAACTTTGACTAAAAGCAACCCTGGTTCTGAGCACAGCAACCAGACAGTGAATATTTATGAGTTCTGTTCAGTACTGCATTAATTCCTGTGTCATTACAAAAGATGATGCCCTCCGCCCCAGCAGCTAAGCAAAGTTCTCCACATCCATTAGTCACATTTCCATCACGAATATCACTTACACAAGTATAGATTAACTCTGTAATGAACTGTCTGACTCTGAATTTAGCCCAGAATGAGGAAAAAGAATCTATGAATGTCAGGGGGAGATTGGGGGATTTGAGTAGGTACTTCTGTAAGACTTTTGACCTTCAGGAGGGGATGATCACAAGATGTGATTGTGAGGGGTGCAAATTTTACACATATCCTAGAGCTCTATAGGCTTAGGGGGTGAATGGGATGTGTGTGGAGATTCAGGCAGTCAGGTGAAGGTCAGACTCCAGGGTAAAAGGTAACACAGTGCACAGTTGTCTGAGTTCCATAGCTCTGCCGGTGCTGTTCACCTTGCTTTATGGTGGAACTGTGTATACTATGCTTCAGCTGCATCTGTGTGTGGCTCACAGGAAGTAAAGGGCAAAAGTGATGAGAGTTAGTCCCTGCTGAGAGCCACATTTATTCAATGGGGCATGAGTTTTTGTTCCAGACCACATTGGGCTTGATGTATTAAGCCATTTCTGCCAGATTCAGGTGTGAATTGGGTGCCCATGTGTTATTTACGAAAATGCAGCACAAACCTAAATGCGCAGGTTGTCCACCTGAATTTGGAAAAATGCAGGATACACCGCTCTTGCACATGCACATGCATTTGAGGACAAATGGACACATTCTGCTCAATTTTCTAACATCTGAGCAACTAGTGGGAGCCACTTTTGCATGGATTTTCTCCACCTTTTAAAAACAAGTGGAAAGTTGTTGTGGATGTCACAGTATATAGCAGCAGATGCAGTGCCAAAAACATACTTAAAGAAAACCAGAATAACAATTTCAAGTCTCAGATGCAAATGCAGTAAAGAACGTGTTGTGATTGTGCTGTGAAATGTACTAATAGGTTTTTATTGTTATAGTGTCTTAAATCCCATTATTTTTAAAAGTCGTATTACACCCCTATAGAATGTTTTACTGGGGAAAAATGTAACTTATTACTATTTGTCACTGAACTATTTATTAAATTATTTTTTGTCCCAAACTTGATACCTCACCTTTCACTGTACCTTTACACGCAAGTTTGCGGCCCTCTGCACAACCTTAGCATATTTAATGTAAATTTAAAAAGTTCTGTAATTTTTAATATTCTGAATTTCAATAGTCGAAATGTCAATTTTTTTAAAAATAATGTGCGTTCCAGCCAATCACATACTAGCCACCCACTTTTTTCGAGCTATGTGTAATGTCATGGAATAGCACTGCTGAACTGTTGAGAATGATAACATAATGAGCATCTGATGGGGATTTGTGGGGAGTTGCAAGGGTGGGCAGTAGTATAGAGTCTTTACATTTTGTGAAAAGTGTTTTTAAATGCACATGTTGCATTTGTATGCACATGTTGCATTTAGAAGAACCAAGCATCAAAAGGTTATTAAGGAAACGAGGGGCATCTTTGTCATGAACCTTTTTTCATTCCTCTATTTATGTGCATCATCTGGAATGATGTGGTAATATGGCAAAGGCATCACAATTCTATATTGTGAGACCTTGTTAGAAATCTGCTGAACTTGTTTACTTATTGAATGTTTACTTATTCTGTGTATTTCTCAAAGGCCCTGTGTTTCTCTCAGATCATTTTGCATTGTCCTGTATTTTGCAATTACTCTAACTTGTATGAAAGCTTGACTAGTTTTAAATAGGAGAGACTGTTTTGGTCAGCCATGGATAAAACCACTCCTTTACAATCTGCATGTACTCTTTCTTACAGCTGGGAGAAAAAGAACATGTTAACATCTTTAATAAACATCTATAATGAATCCTGCTTTCTCTTATAATATGCTCCGTCTAGTTTTCTTTCTCAGTAACTTCTGGTGAACATATTTGTTAACATAAACAATGTATCATGTTTACTTTTTCCTTTTGTAAGGCTGTTTTCAAAGTTACAAAGTCAAAGTTATTTCACGCATGTGATTGACTGCATCACACGTTGGCCTATTATCTATGAATTTTAGTCTGTAGTCTACAGTTTGCATTTTCATATTTATATTCTTTGTGTATATTTGTCAATTTATTCTGTTATTCTGTTCTTTATTCTCTCAGAAGTGATTCAGGAGTTACATTCCACTGCAGGTTGTATGTGTATGTGACAAACATCTTGAATCTTGAAATCTTGAATCACACTGGTGCCCCAGTTTTAAAAAAGGATGTGATTCTGCTTGCAATGCCATAAAATGGATAGTATGAAAATAATTAGTTTCAGGGAAGGACACTGAGTTATTGTGACATTAGTTGTATACTGGAGCACCAGGTTACGTAGCCATCAGCTTCCACAGAATGACCTTTGTTGAAAGGTGTGACATTTTGCAACATTTCATAACATCTCTCCAAGCCTTTCCCCATACATTGATGTACGTATCTTGCAATACAGCTTGAATTATTTATGTCTATAGACTCCTTGACTTCTCTTAAACCTGTCTGTATTTTTGGTGCATGAAACTCTCAGATGTTTAGGTCCACAGACCTCTGGTGTAATGCTAATGCTTATGTGTTGAATAAAAGAAACACTGTGCAGTTCAAATTTTGTTTTTAACACATTCAAGTGTGTGTTATCTAACTAGCATGAACTGAAGCACAAAACCACAGTCAGTCATACTGGTCTGAAATGAATTATTTTGCATTTTTCAAACTGAATCATCAGCAGAACAGCTTGAAGACTTTAGTACAAAAGAGAGCCTTTAAGTAAACCTGGTTGGACTTTCTGTGCTTGTCCTATCTCACACCAACCAAGTACAACAACTCTACTTATGGTATATTACACCCAATGAGAAGTATGAAGTTAGCTCCTTAAAAATATATTAATTTAAATAGTAAAATAACTTTTTGTATATATCTGCAGTGAATATTAAAACTTCCAAACTAAAAATGTTTCAAGGAAATTGAAAGAATTCTTTGTGGAAAAAACGTACAGTTTAATATATAAATAAAGTGGGTCCATAACTATGTGTACCAAGATCTGTGGCACTTTTCATGCAGAACCAAATAAAAGCTTCACAGAATCAACATTTGGTTGCAAGGAAGTTAAAAGTAGTGGATGAAGTTAATTATGGATTCATTAAAGATGCATAAATACGTGTTGCAAATCATCATTAGGGTTTCTTGAATGTTCAGTAAAAATTTCAACTCAGAAACTGGTGAGACATCCTAGTAATCGCAAAAATTTAGCAACAAGGGCCAAATTTCACAAATCCATTACTAAAAACATACCGTAGCTTTTAATGCAATTGTTTTTAAAAAATCAATGACATGAACTGTGAGGTCTAAGTGAGCTGGTCTGGAATGAACCTCAGGACATTCAGTCTAGAAACCCCCCCTGGCAGAGAACATGTGAGCATGTACAATCACAAAGACAGTTTTGGCTTCATGGAGACTTTTCAAGCTTAGTTTTGCTGATACTTAAGTGTTTAACATTGTTAAAATCAGACTTCTTTGCTGGGCACTTGACTTTAAAACACAAGACTTTTTGGTCCTTTCGAAACAGGCATACAGAGTAAACACTTTGTAAAAGACAGCAGAGCAGAGCAAGGGATGACTGTGTGAGTGTTGTTTCATCTGAGTTAGATAATGGTGTTTTAATAGTAGTTTAAAAGCTCTCTATGTTGTTTGTTTGCCTTAGTGTGTTTGATTGGTTTGTTTGTGTACACGCCTGCCTCCTGCTGAGTAGCTTAATGAGAGAAGCACTCTTCTTCTCTCAATCCGTGTCTCTCTCTCTCTCTCTCTCTCTCTCTCTGGTTTTCTCTCCCATCTCACTGCCTTTCCCTGTCTCACTTCTTGTCAGTTTTCAATTTCAAATTGTCGCTTCAGAATTGAGATAAAAGTCAATAAATGAACCAGGTACCACCAATGGTACACATACCGTGGTCTGGAAACTAAAGAATATTTTTCTTACTGATCTAAATCGATATTTGTGACAATAAAGAGAAATTTCCATTAGGCTGCATTATCCTCCCTGTGTAGTCTGGGTCTGTGCTGTGTGTCTGTCTCTCTCCATCTCTAGGCTGAGTTCACTTTTTTTACAGTGTAAAAAAAATGGTGTACTAGTGTCGTGGTAGGAAAAGTTGGTAACACATTTATTCGTCCAAATTTGTTTGTATTTGGTAGCAACAGTTCTGCTAAATTGTGTGATACTGTTTGTGGAGGAGGAGGAGAAAGACTGCAAGAGTTTGTGGACCAGTAAGCTCGGCAGGTTGAGGGTGTGGGGTCATAAGGACAAGTGACTGTCCAAAAAAACATATATATTTTACTGAATTTGAACCATCCTGTTTGAGCCATTTCCAGTAGTTTAATGATCTTTTGGTTGTCAGCATGTAAAGGATTAAGGACCAGTTTAGCTCTACTTGCGTTAAGGAGGGTTGAAAGGATTTAGAATGGATTTAGCAAATTCCAGTCAGATTTTGTTAAATTAGGTTTTTAAATCCCAGCTTCTTTTACATCTAGATATGATTTTGTTCCCCGTATTTCACAAGCATATGGTAAAACTTTCTATTGTTAAATTTAAGAATTGATTTTTTCAAATTTTGATCTATTAGCATACGAAGCTCTTCTGGCTTTTTTTTACACAAAGTTTTTACACTCAGGCCAAAACTCCCCCAGGAGCTGATTTCAGATTTCAGGTAAATGAATCTGGTGCTATGTTGTAGGGTTTGCCCTCCATGAGTACGTTCCTAAGATCTGGGTTTCTTCTGGAAGCCTTTTATTGGATCGGTTGAAATCAGGGTGGTCTTTTTGCTTATAAATGTTTTTAAAGTAAGAGTTGTAGTGTTTTGTACTCTTTTAAATCAACAGAATACATGTTATGTTTATCCTAATTATTTGGTTCTCTATGCTGTTTCTTGGAAAGTTTTCTTCTTCTTCCCCCTTGAGGTTTTACAGTCATTATCACTTTGGTGATCTAATATTTTTGTAGGATTTCTGGGGTGATGTTGGACATGTTTCAAAAATGTTATTCACGCCATTCGTTCAGAGTTAGTGTCTAGGTATTAGACTAGAAATTACCAAGCATTATATGGTTTTACAGATATTTATATTTACTTTTAATTATTCAATTTTTGATTTATTCCTTTAATGTCAGGCTTTTAATCCATGTAATGTTTCTGTTCAGACAGAGGGGGTTGCGGCCTGACCGTAATTGCACGAGTAAGATCAGAATCTATATCTATTATACAGTAATTTAGCCCACTGCAGCCTAATCTAGAATAATATGGAAATCTTCCAAGGGAGTCGTCTCTTGTTCTGCCACTTACTTTATGAAAAGCCACTCTTGCAGAGCTCTAGAACCTGTTTTCCATGTTTATTCATATAATTTCTTTTGGTAATGTTTGGAGCTACATTTAAAATGAGATCTCTGTCAGTGAAACTGTTACCTGTATCCTTGTACAGTCTAGCATTTAAATTTCTACATATTTATACACATCCATTGGACTGTAAGATTGTGATTTCTGACTGTAAAGCATGAGTCATGTGGGCAAGATGTATACTGCGCACTTTTGTGCAAAGCGAGATTTAATTTCAAGGCAAATGGGTGAGCGTCCTTTAGAGTATTCTAATTAAATGTTTGCACTTGTCTTTATATCAGAGGTGTATCCCACCCGAGTCACCGTCTGATTTGATTTTGGCCTTTTATATTGGAGGAATAATAAAATCTTGTATCCTCCAGATAAAGACACAGGATCATCAAAGCAATGTCAGATTCTTTTAGGTTCTTACTACAACTAATTGTAAATGAATTAATGAATTCTATGACTAATGCATTATTAAGTTATAGTTTAAATTACAAATAATTTTGTGCAAATTTATGCATAAAGAAATACTGTGCTGTGTTAATTTTAAACAAACGATGTTAAGCAGATGTCTAGTTCAGTTCTGAGGCTGATGGGTTCTCTGTTCTTTGTGATACTGAAACATAGGTCTCTTGTTGACCTTCTGTTTTGGCTGACTCTTCAGATCATTGTGGAGATGGTGTTTGAGGGTGTCTTGTCATTTCTCATCATGTCTGTTGTCTGCGTCCCAGGGCTGTATATTACAACATCTTTGTGAGCAGTCGTACACCCTGTTTATTAAAGTGTATGTGGTTGTATGTCTCCTTGTCTGGCTGTCTTTCCCTTTCTTCTCTCCACTTTCCCTGTCTCTCTTTCTTTGTTTCTCTCTATGTATTTAATTCCTCTCTCTCCTACTCTTGCTTTCTCCCGCTCTCTTTCTCTCTCCCTGTCTCTCTCTGTATCTCTCTCTCTCTCTGTCTCTCTCTCTGTCTCACTCCCTCTCTCTCTCTGTCTCTGTCTCTGTCTCTCTCTCTCTCTCTCTGTGAGGTTCCAGGGTTAGAGTCAAAAGCACACTGGAAACATCAGAGCCATCTTAAGCCAATGTCAGTTCCATGTATGAGTCACGCGCTGAGGACTATCTCACACACAGTGTCAGCATCAACCAACAAACATTAATTTCACCTGTTTTCCCTCACATCTATGGTGAAACCTGGCCGAAGCAATTAAATAATATATTTACACCATACTCATTATTATGAGGTTGTCATTGGTTATTTGAGGCTTTGATGCTCATGGAACATTAGTATATATTTTTAAAAAAGCCCTGACAGATTTCTTTTCATTAGTTTCTACAAAGAATGCCAACAGGCAATACAAATAATTACATGGTTTATCAGATAAAATTAAATAATAATACATCTGATGATTTTAGGTCATGTCAGCATGTGTTCCCCCTTATAGATGATCATCCATCTGCAAATAAACAGAGAAGAGAGTGCCATGGAAGACCTTTATCACCTCTCTCTCTCTCTCTCTCTCTCTCTCTCTCTCTCTCTCTCTCCCTCTTTCTCCACTCCACGTTTCTTTTCTGGTCCCCAGCTCATACTGAAGCAGAGCCCTCAGGATAGCACTAAAGTGAAGACAGTCAGGTATTTCTTCTCACAATCACTCTTTCCCCACACAAACAAAGCCCGTGTTGATTTTAGCAGAGGGCTCCCTCCCCAGCTCTGACTAGGTAGTCATTAATATTTCAGTGCAGCGTTGTTTGAGATCAGCAGGGACATCATTATACAGAGAGCAGAAATGTGTGGAGTGAGAGACTGGTCACTTGGCCAGTAACACAGAAAGGCACGCAGGCCGTCAGGGCAAAGCGAAACAGCCCTTGCTTATAAACACACCACAGTTAGCATTTGCTCGATGGTGGGATGGGACAGAGGGAGGAGAAGCTGTATGCTCCCAGTGTTGTGAGTGATATTAGTAGTACATGTGTAAATAGCATTAATAAGGCTGAATGCTCCAGAGACGGTGGAACAGTGAACGTGCTTAGAAAGCACTGGTTGGTCGAGCCAGGGAGGAAATATTGTAGGAGAGGAAATGATATTACTGCGTCTGGCTTCAGTGTGGCGCTATGATTATTATCATATATATTAGTGTGCTGTGGGTTATGGCTGTGAGCTGGCAGTGATGGAGCCGGGCCTGGATTAATCGACTTGTGTCACGCTGCTATGGTGCTCTGCTGTGCCGTGCAGGGGCTGATAAACAGGCACCAGGGACTTTTGGTTTAGAGTAACAGAGGACATTAGAACTGGGCATCAGTCCAGTGCCACAGCTGAAAAACTCTGATGCAGAGCAGTGACACTGCACAGCTGGCAAAGAGTGTGCCATGCAAACACAGTTTCATGCCTTAAACCTTTTGCACCGGTTTAAGGTGCAAACTGAATTGGCATTATGGACGAAACTGACAATGCCTTTAACAATGGAGGCACGCGTTGTGGCACAAAATATGCCATGATGTGGCCTCAATGTGTGCTTGCAGTTCTTTTGTTTTATTATTTTAATCCAAACTCCCAACTTCCCAACTGTTCCCACCTGCTAGCTACATTTCCCCATGGCACAATGCTACCACAAGGCTAGGACAAGCTTCTTCTGAAATACGTGAAGCCCACATTCACTAATGTAACATCACTGGCCAGCTTAACACTCTTGGAGGAGAACACTAATGGCCAATAACTGCTACTTCAGTTATATCAGCTAACAGATGCCAGATTTGGCTACTGTCATGTTGAGTAATGAGGAGAGTCAGAGCTAAAAGAGGCAAGCCAACTATGCTCCTTTAGACTCTCAGCCATAAATGACAACAAATCTAAAGCTTAAAAGCCTGTGGCACACTATTATAATTTTATATTATTCATTAATAAATGGGAAAAAGACTTTTTTTATTAGTCAGATATTAGGTTTATAGCTGATAATTACCACTTGATGTCTCATTTTGCTTGCAGATGCACTGACACAGGTATAGTTGCACTCAGAGTGAAAATATCAGCAGTGTGGAAGTTTTTCACATTTTCTGTAAAGTACAACAGAATTGCACTTTCTGCTGTTTTTGCAGAGGGAAAGAATGTATGAAAGACTTTCAGTGTCATTAATCTAATTAGTCACCTAAAAAACTGCATATTTCCCAAAGAAAGGTGAGTCACAGTATGTCTGTCTCCGAAATTGTAACATAATTTTTAGTTTTTAGTTTTTACGTACATTAACAAGATTGCAAGCCATGATTTATTGGACCAATTATAATGAAATATTCACACAGTGTAAAGGACAGTGTCTGTTTTCAGATGGTGTAAAAACGTATAAAGTTATAACTTAAAAAGTATAAAGCTGTTGATTATTGGTATCATTATCACCCATCTGATATCATATCAGCCCTGACATTCTCTATTGGTGCATCCCTTTACCTAAGAGTCACACTTGTCTATGTCGAACCAAGCATATTTAGTACACATATACACACACACACGCACACACACTGCATTCCTGAGAGGCTTTCCTGCCTTTATGCCTAGAGACACAAGCACAAGCATGGTGCTATGTATTTTTTCACCCAGTACTGAATGTTCTGGGCTCTTGCATGTTGTGTTATAGGCAAGGTTTGTGTGTGTGTGTGTGTGTGTGTGTGTGTGTGTGTGTGTGTGTGTGTGTGTGTGTGTGTCTGAAATACATGCAGGGCAGTGCAGGACAAGGCAGGGTTATTGTGGTGAGTGGCAGTGGAGACTGGCCGTCAGTGCTGGGTCACTGAACACTTTTAGCAGAATCCTTTTTTCAAATCCCATCTTGTCTTGTCCTATTTCTCTCTCTCTCTCTCGTTCATATTTTTATTCTTCTGTCATTCTTGCTGTCTCTCATTGAACTGGAACTGCAAAAGGCACAGAGGTGCAAATCTTGGAAAATGCTAACAAAGGTGCAGTGCAGAAAATGCTGGAGAGGCGATTAATCTCTCCACTCCAATGACTTTGCTTTTGTGTTTTATGTTTCAGAGGAGAGGTGTGAGCGAGTATGGATAATGAAACAGTTATAGAAGAGCTAGAAGAAGCTTGAGGTGTGTACTGCCCTGTTAGCATTTCTAAGAATGCCCACGGACATGTTCTTTTTAGATTAAATAATTTCATCTTTCCAGTTCTAGTGTTAATATTTAACATACTGCACATTTAGAACGGTTGGACAATCTTCTATTCCACAGCCCCGCCACTGTCCTACTAACTGCAAAAAGTGTTACATCACCAAATTAAATTTAAAAAAGAGCTTTGTCATCTTGGGAACTGGAGCGTTTTAAATGTCATTTTCTTCAACTGAATCAAATGTCTTGTGAAAAAAAAGCAGATTTACTTTAACCCCTGCATGTCGGGTCAAAGACAGCTATTTCAGCCCTTTTGCTCTTCACATCAAAGGGAGGCTATAGATAAATTGGGTCATTTTTAGAAGAAAATATTGCAGATTGATTACTGACATTTGTACAAATATTTTGTGTCAAATTTTACAACATATTACATTTATATATGCAAATGAAATGTTATATATTTTAAAAAGTAAAGAATTATACAGAACACATTATTAACATTTTATTTATCAGGTCTTTTTAGCAGAAAATCCAGCTGTGAACAATGTATTGGGAAATCCTTCTTTAAAATCCTTCAGAATATGGTTAGGAATGAATATTTAACATTTCTAGTTCTGAAAGTGCAGAAAAGCTGAGAAAAACAGTTTTGGAAATGCTCTCTTAAAACTGCACTACCCAGTAACGTAAGAGAATACACACTTACACACCATTTGTGTGAATGGTGTCAATAGTACAAAGGAAATGGACATATTTGATTGTGCTAACATTCTATTGAAGTTGGTAAATTTGGGAAAAAACAGTAAGATGTAAATAAGATGTAAACCTCCTGGGTGGAAGAGAGAAATTTACATTACCTTAAGAGGTTTTATTCCATTATTTGACTTCTGACACTGTACGCATCTATAGAAATTGGAATTTTGTTGTAATTATAGTTAAAAACAACAGTAGCAGACACCTTCAATAGTCTGACCTCATGGCCATTTTAAAGTTAACCACATGTAAATTACACGTTCAACTTAGATGTTTGTGTGTCATGATTTAGAGTCATTCTTATTTCTATTACTTGTTAAACACATTAGTGTCTGAGATCCAATAAAAGGTTTGGGACACTAACTTGCCTTGGCTGATAGTGGTTAAGGTAAGGAGGAAATTGTGTAAACTGTATTTTTCACTGAACCATCTCTTTAATTAACACTCTTTAAATAAACGAATCTCCAAACGTTATTGTTATATGGATGTACCTTTTCTGAAGGTGTTTTATTTTATTAGGACATTACCAGAGCAGACCATACTCCCTTAAAAATAAAAGATTTTAAATAGTTATTGGCCTGGCTGTATGGTTCTAAAAATCTTTAATGATTTTTTATTTAGTATATGTCGCACTGCATATTAGCTCACAATGCATATCAGTTCATGCAGGCAGAACATTTAGTATATTGGTGAATTACAATAGTCCTCTCAACAGACACATAGGTTTGTCCTGGATGGTTTTACGTTCCTTTTAAGAAAATGGTCCTTTAAAGAACCATGCAGTGAAAGATTCATAATGGACCAAAACTGATTATGCCGGTCCAAAGAAAACCTTTTGGTTCCATTTTAAGGGTTTGGAGCACAAGGGGCGTAAATAACATTTTCAGAATTTTACAGGAGAGCTAAAACAAACTTTTAATTGAGTGTAATTATTTGATTAAAAACAACATATTTGAGCAGTCTATGCTTTTATAGAGATTAGGCTTCACAGAATCCATATTTTGATAGAAGTTTTGATCAAGACCTTTAAAATGATGTATAAAACTTATTATCGCCCAAAATGTCACTTACGCCCCTTGTGCTCCAAACCCTCGATTTGGTATCTTTGGTTTTATGAATCCATATAATACAGTCTAGCTGTAGTGGGCTTTCTTGAAAAATGAGTCCAGACATCATCAAATGCTTAAGACATCTGGAATTAGTTTCTTCCCAGACTCTTCTGCTTGGCAGCGAAAGCTTTGTTTTGCCCTCCACCTCATTCTGCAGGTGACAGAGAGCAGAAACAGAAAACAGATGCTGCAGCAGAGACTGGCTGTAATTTGTAATTATCGAGAGGGCTGTGATGTTAAGATTCAGCTTTTGCCCCCGGTCTAATGTGCGGCATGATTTAAACCCGCTATCCGGCCTGTCACTTAAATTATGCTCACAGCAGATTCGCTCTGCTAGTGTGAAGAAAAAAGGGGAGCAGGGGCGTCTCTGATTTAAATGCGTTTCTGCTCGCCTGTTCTCACACTCTCAGAGACTCAACAAAGTAAAAAAAAAAAAGTGTGTTTCAGCAATGCTACAGAGAACTGTTTACTTACTTATAAGAGGGGCTATGACACACACATACACACACACACATACACACATACACATATATATGTGTCCTATATAATTTCAATACATTTTTTAATTCGAATGACTTAAACAATTGCGAATAATGCAAATAACTGATCAGATGATGATGTAATAATTGTGACAGGCCTACTTGTTCGAGTTAATTATGTGTCCAATAAAAACTATCAGCCCTATTGGATTTTCAATGCTATATTATCACCAAGTAGAAGGTGGAGTATGTTCATCTTTAACGGAAAATCTCTAGCTTGAACACTAACACATGTTCAAGTTAAATGTTCTTTACTTCTATTATCAGAGCCTGTTAGCTACAGCTGGTCAATTTACTGTAATGAGGTCAGAATCTAGTCCTAACTGTCCTACTGGTGGTTGTGTAACATCACTGAAAACAAGTAGTCAGAACAGGTTACTAACATTATACAGTGTTGAAATAATTTTGTTTTACACCGTCCTGTTCGTCAGAGATGCCTTTGTGATAAACAGCACCCACAATGATGAAAAGGCTGAATAGATGTAAGTGATCAGCAATAAATCTGAACACCTTGTTGTTGCAGTTTTGTTCATTTTATCTCCTTTAAGTGTACAACAACTTCTAACAATTTAGACTGCACGAAATGATTAAGGGTACAATACATTGGATGCTGTTCCATTTATGCCAAGAGGCTTGTTTTTCATTTTCAACAAAACACTAGTTAGGTATGTCAGCTGAGTAAGGTATAAAAGTCTGCATTAACGATGGAGAATTGCAGCATAATTGCACTAGCCCGGATATTTACAGCATCAGTAATTTACAACATATTATAATGAGGGGGCAAAAAGAATTTGCAGTGATTATGGCCATGTAAAAATGTTATTGTAGCTGCAGTAGCCATCTCTAAGTATCTGACTGACTGAGACTAATGTCAGTGAATTGACTGAGGTTGATGGTGGGCTGAATAACAGACAGAGATTTATGAGGAAGGAGTACTGATAGGCTATGATTAGGACTGCTATTGTACCTTATACTGTACTTTGCTGAAGTGTAAAGGTTCAACCTTTTCAAAGATCTGTTCATTTCTTGGTTTATATTACAGCTCAGCCTGGAGAAAATGTAATCAATTTGTTGAAGTGAAATTAACAAAAACCTTCACATCTAACAGAAATGACTTTTTCTATGTGATCTGATTTGGCCCTGGTGGAGTAGTAGAGTCTTAGTTTGCTAGCAGGTCTTAGTTTAAGTCTGCGTTTACTGGTTTGAGGGACATTTTTTGTAGAATATAAAGCACATATGTACATTGCTCTGGATAAAAGTGTCGACCAAATGCCTTAAATGTAAAATACAGCCATATGCACTGAAATGTCTGTTTCCATTTTGTAACAGCCTTGTTCAGTGTCTTAGTTGGGACAGCTGGTAGCCTAGTGGTTAGAGCGTTCGCCCTACAATCAGGAAATCATGGATTTGATTCCCAAGACTGCTAAGCACCATTGAGGTGCCATTGAGCAAAATACCGTCCCCACACACTGCTCTCCGGGTGCTGTGTTCCTGGCTGCCCGCTGCTTCACTTGGTGAAGGGGTTAAATACAGAGAAGAATTGTGTGCTGTGGTGTGTTCATGTATGACAGAATGGTCACTTTCACTAGTTGTATCTCATTCATAGATTGGTTGAGTTTGAAAAACTGTTAATGTAAGATACCTCTCTGTTACATGAGAAGTCTGACTGTCCATTGTCATTTCTAAAAATTGTCCCATACCAAGCTTTTACAAAGTTTTGCCTCTGTTTCTAGCCATTGATAGGTTCTTTAAAAAACAAAAATGGTTCTTGTATGACACCACTGCAAAGAACTCTTGGTACTTTTTGGCAGCTTTGGTTTTATTAATGTACGTAATGCGGTCTAGCTCTAGTGGGCCTGCTTGAAAAAATTAAACTGTAGTGGGTCAAGGGATCATCAAACGCTTAAGATATCAGGAATCGATTTCTTCCCAGACTCTTCTGCTGGCAGAAAATGCTTTGTTTTGCCCTCCACCTCATCCTGCAGGTGACAGAAAACAGATGCTGCAGCAGAGACTGGCTGTAATAACCAGTGGCATCCAGTTCTGTCCTGGAGCAAGCGCTTGATGGCAGGCAATATTTAATGATAAGGAAGGATCTGCAAGAGCTTCTCCAAACCAAACCTACATCATCTACCTTTTATTGTTTGATTTGTTTATTTTTGTAGAGGAGAGGCCCACCTGAAGTTTGGAATGAAAAATTTCCAAAACTACTGCATATGTTGTTGAGTCACTGGCTCCCTGTGGCCGCTCGCATTACAATCAAAACCTTAACATTTGCCTTTAAGGCCAAGAACAGACTTGCACCTCCTTACTTATCAGCACTGATGAAGCAACGTGTCACTTCTCGTCCTCTCAGAGCTTCAAGCACTGCTCATCTTGAACCTCTATTGCTCAAAAGAAGAGGAAGACATGCACCAAGACTCTTTTCAGTCTTGGCCCCCCAGTGGTAGAATGAATTTCCTCTCGCTATCAGATCTGCTGAGTCCCTCACTGTCTCCAAGCGACATCTGAAGACCCGCCTCTTCAAGGAGCACCTTAGTGACTAACCAGTCCTCTCATTTACCTGTTATACATATTTTCCTTTATATTTAAAAAAACCTTGGGCCCTTACCCTCTCAACTGTTTTCCTTACTTTTGTATTAATCTCTGACTTTTTTCTTTTAACAGGGTTTGTTAAGGTGTGTAACTTAGCTGGCAGTAACTTGGTTAAAAGCAGGTGTTGATTTGAGTTTAGCTTTACAGGTATGAAGAACAGACGTAGACTACTTAAGCACTGATGTATGTCGCTCTGGATAAGAGCATCTGCTAAATGCCGTAGACGTAAATGCTGTAAACGTACACGTAGAGACGGGTGCTGACAAGCTTGTGTACCTCTAAATACTTCCTACATGTCTACTGATTGTTTGTCAATCAAATGATTTCCTCGGTTTATACAGTTGGAAAAATATGGACATCCTTGTGAAATGACAGGTTTTGTTAACTAAGTGAAAATACTTAGAACACACTTCTGCAGTTTTTAATGCATATTTACTCTATCGGCTACTACTATTAGCATATTTGGAGGAAAAAATAAAATGTGCCATGTGCAACAGTTATTTTATGTTTGTATTTTTATGCACTCCTTTATGGACTACAGTTTGCAACAAAATCCCATATTGTGTAACAATATTTTACATCTTTCATTAAAAAGGAAGAAAATCTTTTTTTGAGCTATATATATACATATATATAGCTCAAAAAATATATGTCTAAATAGTAGTATTGCACATGGTATAAAATTGTAGATAAAGCAAACTATATAAAATTATATATAATAGATATAGATAAACTAAGAAAACATTACTGTTAATTTCAAACCTATCATGGAAAATTAACCTTTGACTACTGGTCTTTGGTGTGTTTTACACTTGAGTTACTAAGGAGCATCAGCATTTAGAGATATTAGCCCTGCACCTGTACAGTGAAGGACAATTATGGACAGAGAACAGTGAGAGAGAGTGTGAGAGTGCTAGAGCGTGTGAGAGAAACAGTGGAATAGCATGAAGGAGTTGAATGGAGTGTGTATCTCCCTCCTCCCAGTGCTTCTTTGTGCTCATCAGTAAACTTGCTACATTTCCCCTTTGCATCCTTTTGCCACGGGATTTGCTAATGTGATTAACTGCATCTCACAACCAGCTGCGGTGAATGCATAATTATCACTCTGCGCTGAGAAAGGTGTGTATAAAATAGATTAACGAGGGTGTGTGTGTATGTGTAAGAGATTAACCCAGGTGAGTGGCAGCTTGGGACAGAGCTGCTACACTAACACACTTTCATCACTCTCAAGTGTGTATGACAAGGTGCACTGAGAGGTGAAGGCCTTGTCACTTCAGCATGTATACACAGTGAAACCGAAGAATACTCGTACTACTGTACTTGTGAGGACACACATAAAGGTGCAAAAAGAGTTCTTTGAACCAGTGAACCTTCATTTCAAGGGTCTTACATGCTATGGACAACAGTATAGACATGCAATACAGTCCTTAGTAGAAAAAACCCCAAAAAATATTTGTTTAACAAATTAAATTATTTCATTAAAAGATAGCAACCAACCAACCAAAAAAAAAAACTTTATGTATTTTCTGAGATCCTATAAAATTCTTCTTGATGTGTGACTGGTTTGTATGTTTATCAATAAATTCATATCCTTTAATCCTCAATTTATTGACACAGTCCAATAGTACCAAGGTCATGTTTGGAAAGTCTGAGAAAAAAGATTAAATAGCAGTAGTAACATTAGGAGCTAATCAGAAGACCATAATGTTAAGACAACAGTAATGTAACAGAATATATTGACATGATCCAGTTGATGAATATACAGTAGTATTGTACGGTATTAGGTATTATTGTAAAGGATAGCTTTATTATAAGCAGAATGTTTTGATATATGCTATATTTGCCATACACAAATATACAGAGTTGCTGTAATGGATGTGAGCCACTGTGCTCTGGTGTGGAATTGTACATTGTGCTCTGGTGTGGAGTTGTAGGGGACATTTCTTGATGTTTACATTTAAATTTACAGCATTTGGCAGATGCTCTTATCCAGAGCGTGTAGTTTACTAGTCTACAAGAAAACATGTCCCTCAGACTAGTAAGTGTAGATTTAAAATTTTGAGCAGACTTAGACTTCTCCACCAGGGTCCTATCAGATCACATAAATGCACAGAATTTTTGTGAAGTTTGTGTTAGATAAGACTCAGTGCTCAGTGAAGGATGGGTCTTCAGTTTCCATTTGAAAACAGCAAGGGTCTCAGCAGTTCGGTTCCAAAGCTGAGAAAAGTCTTGATGTACTTCTTCAACTTTTGAGAAGAGGTGGGTCAAGTTGGGCTGTGCTTGATGCTCTAAGAGGGCAAGCTGTGACCCGTAGTCTGACCAGTTTTGGTTTTGTAGGCGAGCGTTTTAAATCTAATGTGAGTAGCCACAGGAAGCCAGTCCTGAGCTGTCCTTTACTGCTTTTAGTAGCTGGGAGGCCAGTGGCTAACTCCTAACATTTGAGTGAACTGAATTATCCTTCAGCATGATGTGACAGTAAACTTTTATTACTCCTCTTTTAGCCCTTATCCTTCACTGCCTCAATGTCATCTTTCCCCTGAGGAGGGACTTTTATTCACGCGCATCTCTCTCTAGCCTTACACACACATGCCCATCTCATTGGCTGTGCCTGCAGAGTAAATTGTGATGAATATAATTTCTGATGCTTTCGGTATGTACTCATGAGCCGTTACATTAACTCGCATAATACTGTGTAGGTCCCACTGATGTTGCCAAAACAACTGTGACCCATCACGCCATAGACTCAACAAGACCTCTGAGGGTGTGCTGTGGAATCGAATGATCTGGTATATTGCCCACTACAGTATAGAGTGATGTGAAATAGTAAGCAATTGTAGTTCTTATAGTCACAGTTACAGTGCACGGCAATGCACAGTTATGTGAGGTAGTTGTTTCTATGGTGACCACACATGACAATCACTGGCATCATCATCCAGCTGTCTTGTACTCATTGGTATCTATGAGGACAGATCGATTCTCTACAACAGAAACATGAGCTACAGTAGCTATATATATACATAGCCATAACTTATAAATGGCGTGCTGTCTTGGTCACAAGGTTACATAAAAGTCCCTTTATTGCCTGTAATTAGTTATAGTTAAGCTAATGTGAGGTTTTTGCCAATAACTCAGCAGCAGAAACAGCAGTCTCAGCAGGCAGCAGAGCTCAGAGCACAGGCAGGATGTGCAAGAGGTAAGATTCAAATAAATAAGAAGGATTGCATACTTACACAATTATATTTGAAAACAGTAGTGGGCCAATAGTAACTCTGTTGTTGTAAGGAGTATCCATCACATGAGGCATAATAGGTGAATACAGTATAATGTATGGTCATATGCATATGTTTTGGCACCCCTGGTCAAATTACGTGTTGTTGATTTGTGTTGTTGAATTGAAACACTCTCTCTCACACACACACACACACACACACACACACACACACACACACACACACACACACACACACATACACACACACACACAC
>JBBJLS010097935.1:0-20841 GCA_037577275.1 Bryconaethiops microstoma | reverse complement strand
GCCCTCAGCTGCTTAACCAACCAGAAAATTATCAGACAGGTTTAATTGATTTCATGCCAGGCCCCCCAAAAAAAGTGTTCCTTTAAATTTTTGTGAGCAGTGTATAATCTTACAGTTACAATGTATGTTTTGTTCAGAAGTACAGACCGAATGGAATGGTCTGGTGCAGCCACACATAAGCCTATGGTCACAATGCCCAGTGCCAGCTTTGCATAGAGTGGTATAAACCTTTTTGGCGCTGGACTGTGGAGCAGAAGAGCTTTATTCTCTACTTGTAGACTGACTTGACGTTCCAGAGCTAACCATCCAACATGAATACCTGAACTCACTAATGCTCTAAAGAACTAATAACTAACACAACGTTGTAAAGCCTTGAGAAGTGTAAAGTGACCAATCTGTCATATGTGAACACACCACAGCAGAAAATTCTTCCTCTGTATTTAACCCATTCACCAAGTAAAGCAGTGGGCAGTCCTGGCACCCAGTGAGCAGAGTGTGGGGACGGTACCTTGCTCAGAGTACCTCAGAGATACCACTAGTAGTCTTGGGATTTGAACCTCCAACTTTCTGAACACAGGGTGCACGCCCTAACCACTAGACCACCAACTGAGGGTTGTGGAGTAGAGGCTGTCACTGCAGTGAAGAGGAGACATTACCATTACTTTCGAAACACACACGAGATGAGCATGCGTTTGCAGACTTTTGAATCTTATAGCACATCCGTTAGGTCTCATTGCAGGAATATTATAACATCCAGCCTATTCCTGCACTTTCTGTACATTAATCCACTGACGGATAACTTCACTACATCTACAATGCCTTGCAAAAGTATTCACCCCTCTTGGCATTTTTCATGTTTTGTTGCCTCACAACCTAGAATTAAAATGGATTGTTTGAGAATTTGCACCATTTCATTTACAGAACATGCCTACAACTTTGAAGATGTATTTTTTTTTAAAGCAAATAGGACAAAATAACAGAAAACTTCAGTTTGCATAACAAAGTCAGTACTTTGTAGAGCCACCTTTTGCAGCAATTACAGCTGCAAGTCACTTTGGATAAGTCTCTATGAGCTTGCCACATCTTGCCACTGGGATTTTTGCCCATTCCTCAAGGTGAAACTGCTCCAACTCCTTCATGTTGGATGGTTTTCGCTTGTTAACAGCAATCTTCAAGTCTGACCACAGATTCTCAGTTGGATTAAAGTCTGGACTTTGACTAGGTAATTCCAACACATTTAAATGTTTCCCCTTACACCAGTCAAGTGGTGCTTTGGCGGTATGCTTCGAGTCATTGTCCTGCTGGAAGGTGAACCTCCATCCCAGTCTCAATTCACAGGCATACTGACACAGGTTTTGCTCAAGAATATCCCTGTATTTTGCACCATCCGTCTTTCCCTCGACTCAGACCAGTTTCCCAGTCCCTGCTGCTGAAAAACATCCCCACAGCATAATGCTGCCACCACAATGTTTCACTGTGGCGATGGTGTTCTTGGGGTGATGGGATGTGTTGGGTTTGTGGCAGATATACCATTTTCATTTTTACCCAACCCTGACTTATACTTCTCAATAATTTTGTCCCTGACTTGTTTGGAGTGCTCCTTGGTCTTCATGGTGTGATGCCTCTTGCTTCGTGGTGTTGCAGCCTCTGGAGCCTTTACATTTAGATTACAAGGCACCCATCATGGAAAATCTCATATACCTATAATAAAATTTAAAATAAATGTTACATTTATAATAAAATAAGTGTGTAGTGTGTAAACACTGTTAAAAAGTCAAAACATACCAAAACTAGGTTATAAAAGTCTTTCTTTTTGTGATGTCACAAAAGACACTACATACATATATCCACTTATTTAGCCTACAGGAGTTTTGCCCTGTCCACTCAAACTAAAGAAACTAAAGAATATTTCAGACTGTACAACTTTTTAAATGAGATGCTATACAGGGCATATATAGAGCTCATTTACATATATCAGACTTAAAGGTGCAGTAACAGAAACAGCCTGCTTCATTCTAAGGGATAAAGAGAGGTCAGAAAATGGTCATAAAATAATAATGAATTATGGTGCATGAAACCAAAACACACATTATATAAGATATATAATCAAACAACTATGTTTAATTATGGACTATTCAGAGGGGAGAAATAAAATAAAATATATAGAAATTCGTCAGCTGTGCCCACTGAGCTCAGTTCAGTCTACTGCTTGGCCCCTTAATTAGCTTTAGAAACTGCTATGTTTCACATCTGCACGGCAGGTGGACTTAAACCGCACTAGGTATCTGACGCTGACAGTTTAGCTTAGCAACCAGATACTGTAGATTAGAACAGGGAGAACCATGTGACTCATCTGTGTTGTAATAATTGTGACCATGTTAAAGATCAGTACTGTCAGTGTACAGGACATGAGGAGGTCACAAAGAGTTTATTAGCATCAGGAGCCTGGCTTTGGTCTCTGCAGTGCAGAAACAGAAGGACGGTCATGGTAGGAGATTTAAAAAATGCACCGATTTTAAAAACATAAAGAAGCCGGTCAGCATCAGAGTAAATTAAGATGCCTAGGGTTAAGCACATTTCTTAATTTAATAAAATATTCAACACTGTGCTGGAGGAAGCGTCTGATCCACCTTACAGTGGGTTTCTCCTGAACTTTCAGACACTTTCCACCAATCACGGTTCTGTATGTTCCTCCTGACCCCGGAACCACGTTCAGGAAAATGTGTGAAGCTAAGTGTGAAGCAAAGCTAACATTCCTCCCAGCAAATGTCTCTGTCAATAATAACCACACTGATGTTCTTCTTAAATTATTATTATTATTATTATTATTATTATTATTATTATTATTATTATTATTATTATTATTATTCCACATGGTTTTTGGTGACGCTTCCCCTCCTGAGCTACTTTCCCTTGTATATGCTTTCACATTATCAGTCAAGTCCATATTGTCTAGGTATTGAAACTAGGTCCTAATGAGGAGGCCAAAACCTCTTCTGATGCAGGAAAATGAAAAAAGAGTGAATATTTTAACAGAGATTCTAGTCAGATCCTAAGCCGACCAAGTCTCATGAGGATGTTTTGGCAAAGCACAATGATGACCTCAGTAAATAACATTCCAAGGGTTATGAAGTATAATACACAAATGAAAGTGTTAAACTGTCTAATTGCTGCTTGATGAAATGGTGATCAGCCAGTTAATTAGCAGCAACTGTTTTGATGAGGTTTTGATGAGGTTTAACCCCCCCCCCAACTTCATGGCATGTAATCGCTTTAAATCAGTCACAATAATGGTCTTTGTTTTTTTCCTCATTGTGTGTAATATAGGTGATGTACATGAATGAGTGCATTAAAAATGTGTCATACAGCATTTAGTGAGACTCCACAGCACCATCGGTGTTTTCTCGTGTTTACAAAGAACTACTGCCTGCTTAATTATCTTCAGGCCAATCACACTCATTTCTTCCACTCCAATAAATGTTCACAATACCCCCCCCCCCACCCCCCACAGTGTACACAGCACTGCTTTACCTCCACATGACACTCCACCCCCTCTTTTGCCCCCAAAAAATCCCTTTGCATGTAATAAACACATCCAACTGTGTAAAAAATCAAATCAGAGAGCAACCAGAGGACATTATACACACTTGTAAATGTTTGTTTACAATTGTTTACATATATTTTTTCTAATTTTTTTAATTACATAGGGTTAGCCTTTATATTGTAATGTAATTGCAGAGTCTCACATTTCCATTTCACTTTAATGTTATGATCATGCACTAAAGCTTAAAGGGCCTTTCATTAAACCATATTCTGCTTTAATGTAAATAAATATAAAGGAATCTCTCGAGATTCCAGTATATGCCAAATTAACATGTGGTTATATGTAAATGTGCTCATGACTGTGACATCATAGCCATGGGGTATTCAAAATGGGCTCTGACATCACAGTCACAAGCAGATTTAGATATGACTCCCCGTTCAACAGTTTTGGCACAGAAATCTGCACAAATCTTGCTCAGAATTGTGACACCACAGCCATGATGTTTACCAAATTTTTTGCAGGGTGAATTATTGTTTCCCATAGTCTGGACAATTTAGTTGCCCATAATCTGACCTTTTTGTCCATGGATTTTGTCGGCTGGTCAAATGTAAACATGTCCATGGTTGTGATGTCATAGCCATGCTGAATTCAAAACAGGCGGCTTTGCAGTTTGGTCTCTACGTATGAACTGAAGAAGGAATGGTCGGTTTCGAAACTTTTCACACAATGATTTATTAAATTATTAAATTAAAAAGGAAGAAATATCATATATCCATGACATGGGCCCTTTAACCTCTTGTCCATAGCCAAGATACTGTGAGGGCTTGTAGGTTTCCAAAGGTGGTCATGGCACATTCAGTTTTGTACTAGTTTAACACTTTAAGCTTCTTTAAATGAAAAGTTGTTGGTTGTGACTTGGCTGTAGACAGAAGATTCCATATCATGCAACTCCCCAGTCAATGTATGGAAACTATTCATGTTACTATTTGTACTTTTTAATCCACTTGTCTGCTTTAATTACATTTCTTAATGTGTTTATGCATTTATTTTTGGATGACAACCCCGGTCAACCCACGCATGTTTTCTTTGGTATAAGCAGAGTAAATACAGTAATTAATTAATTAAATTTACATTAATAAAAATACAGGGGGAAATTCTGGACTCAACCAGAGATGCATCACAGTGTAGCAGCCAATTGACAGCAAGGAAAAATAAATAATGTTCTTGGATTGGCTACTTTCAAACCTCCTGCCAGGTGACTGTGATTTCCGGGCCTCGTGCGCCACGCCCCCTCATCCTCATGCTGGGTTGATTATGTTTGGGCAGCAGAGCATTCCTTTCAGGTGTCTGATTGCCTTGCTAACCGCCGAGCCCAAATATAACCACCCCAGCACAAGGGCTAGGGGGCATGGCAGACGAGGTGTTTGGTTCTGAGAAAAAAATCCACGAAAGACAGAAGTCTTGACTGCTGAACTGCGATTAAGCGGAGGTTACTGTATATCACTCAAACAAATGCAGCACAGCCAACATGGAACTAAAGTAAAGTGGCTCCTTATAGTCACACAGGAACAAACCACACAGTTTCTCTGCATTTAACCCATTAAACCATGGGCTGCCACCAACAAGGGGCACACAGGGAGCAGTGTGTGGAGACGGTACCTTGCTCAAGGGCACCTCAGTGATGACACTAGCAGTCCTGGGATTTAAACCCACAACCTTCAGGTCGCAGGGGTACTAATCACTAGGCCACCAGCTGCCCCCATACAGTCCATGAGAACACAGCAGCACACAGTAAACTCTGATTCCACAAACTGATTCGTTTTACTGTGAGCAGCATGGGCATGCATACAGAAGTACAGGAGGAAGCCTCTGAATGGATAAGCCGCTGGATAGGATGGGGTTGTCAGTATTGGACTCTCAGTGTGTTTGCTGGTCTGATCTCGATCATGGCCACTGCCTTGTGACAGCCCAGCAATAGAATCGTGCTGACATATGTGTGCACCTCATCCACATCCCTATTTAATGCGAGCTGAATGCCCCCCGCGAGCGTGTAGGTTTGAAGGCCCGGAGGATGAGGGCTCTTAACCTGAGTCACATGGTGCTGGCCGCTAACAGGTCGCCGCATGGCTAACATCTCCGCTACACTCCAGCATGAATGGTCCTTACGTAAACCTGCTTTAGCTCACTTCTCACGAGCACCGCTTAATTTTAGTTTCAGTCCATCACAGAGGATTTAAAGCAGTGATACTAATGTATCACATTTGTTTGGTTTTAGCACTGGTGCTTCGATGTTAATGTAGCTAACAAGCAGAAGAAGCTTGTACCCAAGTTAGCATTGTGCTAACTCCGTACCTAAAACATCGCCAAAAAACTTTTTATTTGTTTTTACTTGAGCTTTTCTATAGTTTTTATGTTTATATCATTTCACATTTTTCAAGCAATTACTTTTTTCTGTTTTATCATTTATTGTAACATATTTTTAAGAATGATTTATTTTTAATTAAAAAAAGTAACATTAGTTTTTTTTTAGATCACTTTATTTTATTTTTACTTTAGATTTTTTCTAGTTTTTATATTTGTCATTTTACATTTTCTGAGCCTAAAAATTGGCTTATTTTTTGCTGTAAGTTTGTGTTTGTGTCCTTTCCTGTTATTATTGGTTTATCAGTTGCTGTGCTTGGAAAAAAAATGGCTGCAGTTGCCGTAGGCAATGCTGATTGACAATTAAATGAGAAATGACTGTAAACACTTTTACATGGAGAACCAACTCCGAGCACGTGTCTGAGAGAGAGGGAGAGCGAGAAAGTGAGAGAGCGAGAGAACTGTAGTTATTTATTGTAATTTGAATATACTTAAAGAGTCATTTAACTGTTATTATTTTTCCCTTAAGCAGCTTGCAATATCAATATGATAAAAAATATTATTTTTAAATAAATTTTTCTCTTTTTTGGAAATTTTCAGCACACACGCTGTCACGAATTCCCCTTTCTCCCAAATGAGGGCAGGCGCGGAGGCAGACATTTCTTTTTCTTTTATTTTCAAAATACAAAACAAAAGGAGTCAAGAGGAATACAATGAGCCAGAATGACGGTGGACCGACACTGAGGTCCACCACTAACGAACTTAAAACATGGAACTCAAAACCCTAAACCAATAACAATACAAATCTCATTTACACTGAGCACCCCAGCCAGCTGAAACTCATAACAAACAAACTCACTGCTGGTGGTGCTCAGAATTTCACAATAAGAGTTCAAACAAAAACTAAAATCACAAGAACAGAAAAGGACGGCCTCTAGTGGCTACCAACCATCACACACACATTAGTATTATAATAAGAAATGTTGAAAAAAAAAAATCAAACTATGTGCAAATACTTTCCATTACAAGAAAACAAATTTTTCTTGTATTTTTTTAAGTTTGAGATTTCTGATTCCATACAATCATGTCTGAAGTTCCACTGTTGACACAAACACATGGAAGCTCCAAATAAGGGTATATTTTTGTATTTGATAATGTTTGGTGTGCTTTTGATGAGGCGGTGTGTCCCTGAGGGTTAAACCAAACCACGATACAACATCATTCCAGCCTTCAAACCCCTAGATGTGAGCCACCGGGCATCTGAACTGATGGCCTGAGTAATAATTCAGGTCCAGGCGGCTCAGCAGAAAGATGTACAGCGCACAGGGGGCCGGGGCTGGTCTGAGGGATGGCGCCGGTGTGCACCGGCCTTAATGATCCCTTTAGCCTAAGTGAGATTTCAACAGGATTTATGAGTCACACCGAGCCAGCGTGGCTTCAGGCTTTCATCATCTCCTGTACGCAAAGCAAGCCTGTTTTCTTCCATGTTTACCCTGCATTCACCAGGAGTGTGAGGATGGTCACAAGCAGCTGGACAGCAGGACTGTTGTGATGTGTAGCTGGTTGTGTTGCTGTCAGTGACTTTGAGCTAAATGACTAAACGAGTTAAATAGACCAGCGGTCTGCACCGTATTTTCCCAAAGGGAAAAAAGACTCTTCTTTCTCTAGTCTGTTTCTCTTAGACATAACTGAGCTCAGTTTAACAACTGAGAACCTGACCATTTTCTTACACTTCTTAAATTCAGTTTCTGAGAAAGAGGGTTCTTGTTATGCCTATCTTAAAATCTTAAAATGATGCTCTGATCTTTATTTATCTCTGATCATCAGATCTTCAAATAAACCATAAGATCCAAAAGAAAGCTTGGTTTATCTTAGAAATGAGTCTGAAATTTGTCTTTGTGATCAAATTTAAGTCAGTTTTGGGATCCATAAGATTGTTAATGCTGATGAGAACAGCAAAACAACTTCTGTTGTAAGTTGAATTTTTCTTTTGCTCCTTATTTCTCTTAAGGGTGTCTCCTTAGTCAGACTGAAATAATCTCTAAATAAGAAGATGATTTCATACTGATGAGACAAAGAAAAGTCTGCAAAATCTTCCAATGGGAACCTCCACCTTGTCCACAGCTCATAGACATCGTTTTAATAGTCTGTATTGGTTTTGTCCAAGATTACATTCTGAATGTTAGCAGTAAGCTAGCACATTTTCAGATACATTTTAGTTTTTATGAGCCTACAATGCTAATCGTTAATGCTTTATATCCGATAATGAAGAACAAAAGAAAACTTCAAAATAAAACTTTATAAAACTTATTTTACTACTGTGGTGTGCCGAAAAGAGTGTTGTCACATTACTAACTTAGCAACTGTAAGCTAATGCTAACTTAATAAAGGACACCCTGCATAAAGAGGTGTTTTACCCTCTCATAGTGACAATTTGGAATGTAGAATGTGAATCTAAGCTGTGAACTCTCAATTAGAGGATTTTGTTGTGAAATGGTTAAAGAAATACATACCAACTTGAATTTCTTTACAGTGGATATGACTGGCCAAGACGTCTCCAACACAAATCCAGCCGTTTTATTCACTATCAATCCCAGTGAAGCTCCATGTGTCTCTGAGTATTTAGATGGAATATTGTTGCTGCTAAAATAGAGGCATCTGAGTAAAATCTGAGCTCAGGCATCAATTACTTATTTACTTTACTTTATTTAATTACTGCAATTACTTTGTGATGGAGCTTTTAGAGGCAGATGTCTGGCTCCATTCACCACAACTGTAAACAAAACAGCAACAGTAGGAATTGGACAAGATTGGAATTTTGCCCCAAACACGCCATCAGCAATCGGCCAGTGTGTTATTCAGGGTTTGGGTCAGTCTGTGTTGAGGTAAATAACATGAGGCAGCTGAGAGTGTGTGTGTGTTGGTTTGAATATTGCTCCCACACCTGAACTATAGTGCTGGATGTTTTTAAATAGGCAACAGATTTTTTTTTTCATTTAGGAATTTAAAGTAAACCCGATTGACTTATAAATAATTGACTTATTTACAGACAAAATATTTATTTTTGCAATTTTGACTTATAGAGTGTACTAGTAGTAGAATGGACTACAAACAGTATTTATTACCGTAACCACGGATGCAGGAGGTTTGCAAGCCTGTCCCAGTGGAGAAATGCAGAGAAACACCCTAGACAGGTCATGAGTCCATCGGAAACCCACACAGATATGGGCACACTCCACACCCTGACATGAAAGGACATTTGGCCGTCCCATTCAGTAATCAAGCCCAGGAGGCGACAGTGCTACCCACTGTTCCACCTTGCTGCCCAGAACTGGAATCATCTATGAAAATGCATGGTTGGTGCACCTCTATAGGTTCCTATAGGCCTGAGGGCTTCCAGTTTGGGACGGTCTTGGTGCTCCTCCAGTAGCGAACATTGGTCTTTGTGAGAGATTTTTATTTCTGTATTATGTTCTGCATATCGCTTGTCAAAGTGCTTGTGTAACATTGAATTTTGAGCATGGAATGTTTAAGGTAGAAAATGATTGTGATTTTGAAGGCATAGTCCTCAGAGTTCATCGTGTTTATCTTAACTGGATCATGACCGAGCCTTGTCCCCACTTTTCCCACTACAGCCTACTCCCATTTCTTAGTATATACGTGCAGCAAGTTCATTTTGATCTGTGTTCCATTCTGTCAGACTGCCCTGCTTTCTGTGGAATTGAAACATTTCTTGCAAGAAATAAAAGCTCTTATAAAGGTTGATTTTCTAGTGTTCTTTCTCATCACTGAAGACTGAGTAGTTTTTCTTTGTTTTTCCACAACAAACTTCGTTTCTGACTTTCTTTGTGCACCTGTAATAGAGGCCATGGGTCTTCCAGTTTGGGATGGTCTCTTACACTTTTGTCTTGATGGCCTTTACATTTTTAGAGGTAAATGGGCCTTTCTAGTTCCAACAGCCATAGCCTTTCCAGTTCGGGATGGTCTTGGAGCACTTCTAATAGTGCCCATAGGCCCTCCAGTTTGGAATGGTCCTACGCTTTCAATTCAGTGGCATTTCACGTTTTAGTGCTAAACACAATAAACAGGGGTGATCCATTCATTCAGATTCATTATGACTCCTTGTCCTGACTGGAACATTCCCATCTGAAGGGTCTTATTAACTGTCAGCTAGATGCCCTTCCATATTTAACACACCGTCTCAGGACATCACATTATGTAACACACTCATCTTATGGGTCACTCCCTCCTGATTTAAGAGCCACTACAGCTTCGTTTTTCCTTCATTAGTCTGAGGGAAGTGTATGTGCCGCCTACAGCAGCTTTAATTACTGAGAAAGCACATCAGTCCAGGGGGGCTCTGTGGAGTTTAGAAAATTTACACTTTTTTAGAGAGTAATTTAGTGAGATAAGATAAGACAGTCCTTAATTTCTGGAGATATACTTTCATAGTTTAAAAAAAGGCCTGGTTTGCTTCAGAATATCCCATTTCACAATGCAGTGACGCACCATGGGGTTCAGATAAGAGATGGCTTTTTCCTGCAACACAAATAAAACAAAGCGTGGTCCCGGAGTGGATACTGTACACCACTGACATTCTCCTCCCCTCCTATTGTTACAGCGACAGTGGGAAAGAGAAAGAGGGTGTAATTTTTATTTCAGCCCACACAGAAGAGCCAAGCACAGTAATGCAGTCAGACCGAACCTGAATTTGCACTGATGAAGCTCTTTAAAATGAATATACAGGTTCAGGTGTAATACAGCTGTAATTCATTTTCACATTATCATTTTCCAGCTCTGTTGTAGATTGTAACATTTTTGTAGATTTTAACAGTTTTTGGCTACTGTACCATTTTGACTATTACTGCTAATAGTACTAGGATTTACTAACATTATGACTGGTACTGCTGTTAAATAATACCATGTAAATAAAATATTAAAGATGGAAGTCTGCATCTGCACCTCTCTTCACAGCCCTAGGGCAGGAGATGTGACACCCCCCACTTTTTGTTTCCCAGACAATGGCCAAGACTCTGCATGCGCACAATCACCCTACAAACCTAACATTAATACTACTAATAAAATTAATACTGTTACTATGTCTGTTACTACTAACATTAATACTACAAATAATATTACTACTGACATTAATACTACTACTAAATTACTACTATTACAACTACCACTAGTACTGCTACTAAAATTACTACTATTACTCTCGATATTGCTACTAACATTGGTATAACGTCTACTTAAATTACTGCTATTATTATGTCTATTGCTGCTAAAATTACTATTACTACTACTACTACTACTGAAACTACTTCAGTTACCAATACTAATATTATTAACACCAGTTCTGCTGCCACATTTACTACAGTAAAACTGTTACTACTAAAACTGCTATTATTACTACTAAAAATACTTCTACTAATTACTATTGCTACTACAGTTACCATTATTAACACTTAACATTAATGCTGCTACTAAAATGACTAATATTACTATCTATTGCTACTAACTTTACTACTACCACTGCTAAAATTACACTATTACTGCTACAATTAATACTACTATCACAATTACTACTATTACCAGTACTATTACTACTAATACTATTACTACCACTACAATTACTGCAAGTTTTACAATTACTGCAATTCAATTCCTGCTATTACTACCACTTTTGCTACTAATACCAGTACTACCACAATTATTATTAATAATAGGGCTACTAAAATTACTACTACCAATTAATGCTTTTACTACTACGATTACCACAATCTCAAATCAGAAAGAGTTGGTATAGTATGGAAAGTGCAAATAACAAATAGTTATTCTCAAATTTATTTTGACTTTAGATTTGAGCAAATTTAGTGGAATGAAAAATAAAGAACGTGCAAATAATGTGTGTGTTAGAGAAGATTAGGTTCCACAATTTGTAAACTTTAAAGAGCATGTGTATAGAATGCTGTCTAATTTGTGCTTTTCAATTGTTAGAGGTGTAATGCACCTCTGACCGAGAGTGGACATTAGAGTGAACATGCCAGTGGAATGACTTGGCATGCTGAAGGCAGTCAGGTGGGTTAATATTTGCATAATGAGGTATTACAGACCAACAGACTGTTTTTTTAATGATTATAATGCAATATTTTGGACCAGAGGTCACAAAGCTAAATTTATACAAACCAGTCAGCTGGATAAAGTGCCGCTAATAATGGTAGATGGTAATATAATGAATAGTAAAGCAGTGCTTCTGATTATGTCTGGCAGATAGTGGACTATGATTTTTTAATTTAATCCTAACTGGATAATTTAAAATGAAAACCAATCATCAGTCCAATTAAGAAGGAGAGATCAAGTAAAGGTTGTTTTTAGTGCTTGGATTGTGATACACATACACAACAAGCATCTCAATTTCATGCAGTGCATCAGATAAATTGCAAAAAAAATACTGTCCATTTACTGTCCAAATAAGTAAATAATAATAAGAAAAATCAATAATGATCCAAAACAATTAAAAAATCTCCGAAGTTGTAATTTTGCTTTCACATGAGTCCCTTACCTTTAATGTATGCTAATGTAAAGTACTTTTAATTCAAATTAATTTAATTTAGGCCTGGAGTGAGCATCAGGCTTATAATAATAATAATAATAATAATAATAATAATAATAATAATAATAATAATAATAATAACTGATGTCAATAAACAGATGAATGATCATCAAACACCTCATCGGATCTAACAGCACCCAAAGCTTCACTCAAACTGTCCTGTTTACCAGCAGCACCTCTGTCTTTTTTCCTGATAAAATTCATAGTTCTGCAAAAACAAAACTTCAAAGTACTGTTCATTTATTTATTTATTTACTTACTTATTTATTTATTTTTGAACTCCTCATTTTGCAGCTGCAGTGAGATCACAGGGAATGAGAAGGAAGTGTAAATTAGAAGTGTCGCTGTTTACTGGAATCAAAGCAGTGCTGTCACAGCGACTTTAGATATAAAGCATGTAATGGGGAGACACTTTGCTTCATACTGATGAGATTCTCCTCTAATGGACGAGAGACTCGAGAAAAATGGAGAATACCAGTGTGTGTGTGAGAGAGAGATTGAGCTTTTACAGCTGTTTTCAGGAGCAAGCAGGAAAACAGGAAATGTGCTGTTATTCATATCATAACGTAGATCATATATATCACAGGCTGGTGATCAGTATACTGGTGGTGCAGAATGTTGAGTGGTTGGAACTTCTTTATCTAAGAACCTTGTATCTTCAGGCACTTTGCAGCTTCTCACAGTAAAACATTTGTTCCCATTTCTTTAATTTATTCTACTAAATATGCCAAAGCTAAGACAGTGTGTGTGTGGGTGTGTGTGTGTGTGTGTGTGTGTGGGTTCAGTCATTCGAACTAATAATTGTTTGTGGAAACTCCTGCAAATTCGTGGAAACCGCAGATATGCTCTGCATTTTATTATTTTTTCTGCTTTTGTGACATTCGGGCCTCATCCGCCATACCCCCTAGTCCTCCTGCTGGGTTGTTTATGTGCTGGTTGTTTATGTTTGGGCACGTTTAGCAAGGCAATCTGACATACCTGAATGGAATGAACATAAACAACCCATCACAAGGACAAGAGGGCGTCGTGGACGAGGCAAATATATCACAGCTTTATTCGTAGCAATATATAATTTTTCAAAATTATTAAGAAAAATATAATTTACTAATTTTGTACCATAAATATTAATGTAAATTCAGCTACATTTCCATATAAAATATAACTTTATAAATTTTTTGTTACTGTTGAGAGAACACAAAGAAATTGTGTCTTGAGATGGTGAAATCCCGCTGCACTCAGAGGCAGGAGATTTGAAAGTAGCCAATCTGAGAACGTTATTAATTTCTCCTTGCTGCTGATTGGCTGCTGCACTTTGACGCAGTGGCAGAATTCCCCCGTGGAGCGTCTCGAGTGTTCTCCTGTTTTTTGTTGTGTTCTTCTTAAAGCCAGTACGAATACAGGTTTACCTTTACATTTTATTTAAGGGTAATGTATTAAGCTGAGTTTAAAATTAAATAAAATTTTATTGGGGCATATTTAGGATTTCCACTATAAAAATAGTCGTTTTTCGGCATTTTTTACCACATGACAAAGCTGTGGTTTTTCACTATTCGCGGGTGCTCTTGGAATGTAACCCCCATGAATGTATATATATTAGAGTATACAAAATTTTTTTTAACCTTTTAACCTGGATTTCACAACCAGAAATAACTGTAAACACATAAAAGTAAAACATTTTTATTCTGTGCTATTTTTTTATTCTGTGCTATTTCCAGGTCACTATTCAACTTTAAGCATATTTGTGGCTTTGATCACACTATAGCTTTTGTACCAGAGGGTCCAGTGGAGGAGAGTGGAACATCCATTTTCCGAACATTATAACCTCTGCCTCATTAAAATAGTGCAGTGTTAATGCAGTTGATCACAGTTTGTGTTGCCACACTGTGCAAAATGTACAAAATGTGATTTTACAAACTGCTGTATATATTTGTATAATTGACTCTTAAGTAGTTTTTTTGGACAGCCTTGGTGTTGATGTGTCCCTCACAGTGCCCCAGTAGAGCATTTTGGTGGTGAAGAATATTCATGAATATTCTTTTCATCACTGAACTGTTTTCTTTTTCATCAAGTTTGTTCATGCTGTACCTTCTCACATGTATACTACTGATCCTGTGTGTGTATGTGTGTGTGTGTGTGTGTTTCCCTTTGCTGTCCAGCTGAAATGCTTACAGAATGCCCTTGGCAACCCCCTGAACATGCAACTGTTCTGATGTTTGGTTTGATTTACTGCCATCTCACAACTGTGCTTTTGGGCATGTGGCACTTAATGAAAGCAGGCCGGATGAAGGACGAGTCCACTGACGTCACTCTGGTGACCAGACAGTCTATCTTGGCGTTGAGGAACTAGCTTTGGGTCTATGTGACCAGAAGTACTTCTACAGAGGGATTATGGTGATGTTCTTCTTTGTTACTAAAGCAAATCTATGTAATTTTGGATCAAAAGAAGCTTATTTAGTGAATTGAATTAAACTTTATCTACTTCAATAAATATAAGGTATTTACAGTGAGACTCAACTGGGTGTTTTAACTTACAGCTATTGGTGCCGAACAGACAACAATGGCAACCTTGATAACGATGACAGCACTAACAGACCTTTAGCATTCGTTTGCTTATCTGGGAGGCTTTGGAAAACTGTGGGGTTTTTTGTCCACTATGCTGTTCTCTGCTGGAACAAACTGCCCATCAATATCAGATTTGCACCAACACTAGCTTTAAAAAACTGCTGAAAACAGCATGATTCTCCTCTACTTTCTATTAAAAATCTGCACTTCCAACACAATTTTAATGTTCTTTTATTGTGTCTTATGCACTCTTCTTTCTTTTATTTGTTTCTTTGTTTGCTTTTATTTGTTTCTTTGTTTTTTGGCTTAATATTTTACTCTATTCCTGTAAAGTACACTTAATGACCTTTGTTTATGATAATGGGGTACAAAAAAAGTACAAAGGAAAAGTACTGTGGTGTGTTCAGGTGTGACAGAAAGATCACTTTCACTTTAAAACATGACGACTTAATTGTACAAGACAGGAACATTGTTGTCACACTAAAAAGTGATCTAAAGCGGAATATACACTACTCACAAAAACTTAGGGGTATTCGGCTTTCAGGTGAAATGTCAGGATGAACCTAAAGTGCACTATAAACACTATAACAGGTGAACTTAATGTGACCTTCCCTAAAAGTTTGAATGTCCAACTGTTCAATGTTTCAGTACTTTTAACACAACTTGCTGTTCTCTGACAAGGAGCTTAACGACAAAATTCACAACAGGTGTTTGATCCATGAATCGACCAATATATGTCCTGGTTCAACCAGAATTAGTATTTGAACAGTCTTCCTCATCATGCTGTTCACATTTTGACATCACGAGACCAAGACGACACCTAACAATTGATCAACAGTACCACGCCATTGCAAGGCTTCAAACAGGATGCTCTCAGAAGGAAGTGGCCACTGAGCTTAGAGTGTCACAGAGTGTCATCAGCAGGTTGCAACAGAGATACAGAGATTGGAAGAGTCACAGAAAGGCATAGAAATGAACATCCTTTGGCCAAATCCCACACTGATGACAGCTTCATTGTGAACAGTGCCCTGCGGAACCGGATGATGAATGCCATTCAACTCCAGGCACATTTAAGGTAGGTGAGAGGAACTCAAATGTCACATCAGACCATTCAAAACTGTTTACATCAGCGCAGTCTGCGTGCTAGACGACCTGCAAGGGTACCTGACCACACCACCAGACACAGTCATCGTCTTGCATGGGCCAGGGAGCTGGACGAGGGACCAGTGGGCCTCAGTGCTGTTCTCTGATGAAACTTGCCAGTGCCAAGGAGAGCACTACGTATCAACCATTGTTGCCACCAGACGAGCCTTTCGTGGTCATGGTGTTACAGTGTGGTCAGGTGTGTCTAGTCAATACAGAACTGCTCTACACTTTGTGAATGGTACAGTGACAAGCCCATACTACCTGAATAACATCAATAATCCAGTCATTGTACCCCTACATATACAACAGAGGCCTAACTTCATGAATGACAATGCTCCAGCTCTTCGAGGTCGCATCATTAGAGAACGGCTGCTGGAGACTGGGGTACCTTGAATGGAGTGGCCTGCACTTAGTCTCAGCATAGAGGCTCATAACTCTGTACCCCAGAACCTCAATGATCTGAGGGCTGACCTTCAAAAAGACGGGGATGTCATGCCAATAAGTCGACTTGTGAACAGCATCAGACATTGTTGTCAAGCTGTAAATGATGCTCAAGGGCACATGACACGTTATTGAGACGTTGACATTTTTTGTTATGGTATACTCACCACTGTTGTTGGCTTTTGTTTCAATAAATTGTTTGAGATGAGGATATCACCACTGCATGCTTCTGCTTAAGTGCCCTACTTTCATGATATAATATGACTGTAGTGTGACCGATTTACATTTTCCATAAATTGAACCCGAAAGCCAAATATCCCAAACTTTTTGTGAGTAGTGTATATTAACAGATTGTACGTGTGTTTTAAACCAATTGCTCTAAATTCATTGCTCTAAAAAATTACTTCACTCTTGGGATCAATGAGGCTCATTCTATCAGTTTACCTCTTGTTTTTGTCATCTCTAAAAAACCAATAACAACAAAGACAGATTAAAACACTCTCAGAGAGTGTGTGTGTGTGTGTGAATGTGTGTGTGTGTTTTGTAGCATGTAAACAAAGAACTAACCCTGTCAAAATGCCTGAACGATCCAGTAATGCATCCTACATGTCATTCCTTCTGGAATCGGCTGCTCCATCCCTGTTGATTCATTCCCAGAGACACAAATCTTGACTCCTGGAAGGTAATACACGCAAATGCCTCAAGGCTTCCTGAAGGAGTGTCCAGTCCCTGAACCTGATCCCCGTATGAATGTATCCCCCGTATGAATCATTCAAGCAGAACAAAGCACATCTAACTTAAGGCCTGAACCAGTAAAGAAACATGTGCAGATGATTCCAGATGATCAGGTGGTGATCAGTATACTGGTGGTGCTGAATGCTGAGTGTTTGTAACTCCTTTGTCTAGGCTCATTGTATCTTTAGGCATTTGGCAGTCTGTTTGCTCCCATTTCTTTCATTTAATCTACTCAAAATGTCAAAGACAGTTTGGCAGGAATAAAATAGTATTTTTGCACCAAAAAGGTGATTCAAAGCAAAACATAAAGTAATGAGGGATGGCTCACAACATATGCATAGTGTTGTATAAATGGCAGTGAAACTGTATGGGCATGTATTCTGTTTTTCTGTGGAAAATGTCGGGAATGTGCTGGGTAACATTTTGTTTCTGTCCAGAGCAGCAGGGCTGTCAGTTCCAGTGGCCTCCTGTAACACACACACACAGACACACACACAAAGAATTTAAAAATGGAACACCTCAACATTTGATGTGCGCTGGGCTCTTCAGGGTGAAAGAAGCTGTAGCTGATGACATCTACAGTAACAGTGGACAGTCCACAGTGGAAATGTCATGGCCGTCAGAGCTCTGTTTACATTGAGCCAAACAAAGTCTATTGACTCGTCTGGAACCCCATAGAGGATCACAGAATCTTCTCAGTGTGAGAGCTGGACCCTCTTATCGGCTCACCTCAGAACGTGGGTTGGGGGGGGAGGGCGGTTCAGTGTAGAGAGGGAAACTTTGAAGTTAAAAATTGGGGAGGGAGAATAAAATACTGGGATAGGAAGTTTGTGATACAGATAAGAGAAAAACAAGAGAGAGAAGTAAGAGAAAGAAAAGGTAAAGGGAGAAAAGGTAAAGGGAGAAAATGTGAGTGAGAGAGGTACAGATAGTGAGAGAAAGAGAGAGCAGAAAACTAAAAGGCAGAAGGAGAAGAAAGAAAGAAAGAAAGAAAGAAAGAAAGAAAGAAATAGAGAAGGAGAAAAATATAGGGACAGAAAGTGAGTGAGAGAGAGATGAGAGAAAAATAAGAAATAAGAGAGAGAAAATGGATAGGGAGAAAATTTGAGTGTGTGTGAGTGAGAGAGGGAGAGTCAGAGAGAGAGAGAGAGAGCGAGAGAGAGAGAAAATGGGTGGTTGTTGAGAAAAAGTAAGAGAGGGAGAGAAGTACTAACATCTGTCGAACAGTGTCAAGTTTGTCATTAAATCTGAATGATGTCCAAAAACAACAAAAATAATTAGATACCTTGGCTTCACACACACACATTCACACACACGCACACACTCTCAAACACACTCAGACGCATGTCTGACTCCCCTGGTCCCACTGTTGTAAGAGTCTGAAACAGAAAGTCGTGTTTAATTTTCAGTTGTGGCCCATGGAGGGACCCTCAACCTTTTATCTTTTCAACAGGATTTAGTTTCGCAGCCTCACCTCGGACCCCCATTATCACCACTGACTCCCAAACATCATCACTACTTTCCTCCTGAAGAACCGACTTAAGGCTGAGGCTGAGGTCGTGAAGATGTTTCCACACCTGCATTCCTGCCTGTAGCAGTCCTGATTCAAACTGGCTCCAGATCACTAATGACAACATTACATTTATTAATTACTTAACTACTTAGTTACGGTATGTGTGGGATTTTTCAGGATAGATTTCTTACAGGATCATGTTCTTTCCTTTTGCCCCTTCCTTTTGCCCCAATCCAGCATTTACAGATTAGATTTGACCGAAACTGAGATCTGTTACTGGGTCAGCCATCAGTACCACTGCTTCAGTCTACAGCCGGAAGACTCCAACAAAATTTCAGGGTTCAGGCTTACAGCATTTATTGCATTGGACTTAATTCAGGCTCAGGTGGTTGGGCCCGTGTCAGGCTCAGGACATGCTTGGATTAGACGCAGGTCAGGCTTGTGATAGGCTCAGATCAGACTCAGGTAAGGCTCATAATGGACTCGGAATAGATTCGGGTCAGGGTTGGGTTGGTTTTCTAGCTTTTGAAGTAGATCTCTCTCTCTCTCTCTCTCTCTCTCTCTCTCTCTCTCTCTCTCTCTCTTAAGTCAGAAGTGTTGGGAAGAGCTCCAGTTTGAGGAGTGGGAGACTGAGAGGGGGGTGTTGGGTAGATGTTAGTGGATCTTTCTGCTTACTTGTAAAGTTTCTGTGAGGAGCAGCAGTAATAGGAGCTTCAGCACATTGAAGCGAAGAGTTGATCAGAATCTGTTCTCCACCAGGGAAGTTTATCCAGCAGGACATTCTGCAGTAACTCAGTGAAGGTCGGGTCGGGTTGGGTCACAAAGCTTATTTGTCGCATTATTCACAATTCCACTCATTCACAACCTCAAATTGTAGGAATTTCAGTGAAACACACAGCTGTAAATTGTTATCTGAAACAGAGGACTTTAAGTTCCTCAACAGTACCTCCTCTCTCATCACAAAACATCCACAGTTTACTCTCGTTTCATTAATGCTTAATTTTATTATTAGTGCTTTAATTAGTGTATTACTGCTGTTGCAGCACTGGCTGTCGAGCCCTGGCAGCCTCTGCAGTGTAAGGAGTGTAAAAAGTGCCCAGTCTTCTCACATATTGTGTCATTTCTTTAAGCTCCTGGATCCTCGTTGGGCTCAGAACTGATGAAGCGGTTTCAGGCTCTACCCGATTTCAAATGTCTCGGACTTATTAGATGGAAATTACTTTCAGCGTGGTGCCTGGCTGACAGTGCTTTTTACACATACACATGCACACACACACATTCACACACACACAATCTGCTTACTTTAAACAATAAAATCTAATTTGGCTATTGTAGAGCGTCAGGAATGATCACAGTGAAGCTAAAAGGGAAATGCTGATTTATTGAAAGCTTTGTGCTTAAGTGTTATCCACAATGGCCACTTTGACGGAAACACCTCTCATGTAGCTCCAATACCGCCACCACTAGAAAACACTTTTGCTGCCATTCTAACATATTTTAAATTCACTGAACCCTGCATAGGAAAAACAAGCCAGGACTCATTACCATAAACCCCTAATATACGCTCAAAGACAAACTGTATTAACGTATAGGACAGTTATTTCAACCAATTCAGCATAAAATTGCAAGACAATAACACTTTATAAAATCATTTTCATAACACTTACAAAAGCTCTGACAGACAGTGATACAGACTGTTTCACTCATATTGCTTTTAGTTTTAATCTTTAATACATTTATGAATAAATAAACAGAGACAGTAGTGTTTATATTGATCAAACTCACAGCCAAGCAATTGTTTCTGCTGGGGTTTTGACAAACCACACCCTGTGTTCAACACTAACAACCTGGCAACAGATATGGGGTTTTGTTCCATCAGCAGCAAACTCTCTCTCTCTCCCTCTCTCTCTTTCTTTCTAGATC
>JBBJLS010097870.1:0-20855 GCA_037577275.1 Bryconaethiops microstoma | reverse complement strand
ATGTGTGTGTGTGTGTGTGTGTGTGTATATATATGTATGCATATATGAATAGTTAAGAATCACTTATTCAATGCTCTTTATGCAAATACCTTATTAAATAAACAAATGCTATATAGTTTGTATATCCGTGCAATCAAATAGCCTCCCCCCAACCAGCGCCAAGCTAGTTTAGGGAAACAGTGCACCACATTCATATTATTTTGTATGTAAATTTGTGCATCACTTCTGCTTTATTGACTTTTTTGTAAACAAAGTCATCGGTGATATTTTCCACATTTTTATGCCAATATCATGATAGAAAAAAAAAACATTCTCATGGCTAGAGGGCCCTTAATGGCTGTTTATACCTATTACAGAGAGAAATGTGCCAGTCATCTACCACATGCTAGAGAAACAGCTGATAAAGTTTGTGTTGAAAAATGTACTTTTCTATTAATGACTGAATTCGAAGCACATAGTTTAAGTGGCTAACTGCTGAGTTGCTTATACAGTGTGTCATAAGAGTAGCTCCAGGGGAGAGCACTGACACATTTGCTAAGTGTGATTCTAATGAGAGACTATATATTGTATGTGCCAGAGGCTGTTGACAGCAGACACGTCCTTTGCTGTGTGAAGACTGTTTCTGTCACTGTGCTGACATCTAGCTGATTAAACTCAGTGTTTTTTGCACCTCCTACCTAAAATGCATTGATTAAACATACGTATAGATCACTTTAAGCCTAGAGCGCCGCAATGTACTATTTACTACAGAAAACCAACGAATGAAGGCCTCTGCACTCACCAAACGGAGCAGTGATGCAAGCCCAGCAACATGACTTCCACAAATCTGATTTAATCGCTGATGACAGTTCGGCTAGTCAAGGACAAACTCTCAGCTAGTGCCCGTGCATCCGAATGGCGTTCAGAGGGCACACAGTTCTAGAGCATTTCTCCACTACATTTTTTTTTTTCAGATGAATGTGAGCCTAATGCTGTCGTGTCTTTCGAGATAAATAATCACAGACAAGCGCAAACTTTCATGCTGAGTCATGTCGAACTTCAAGCCACTCCAAATTCAGCTGGTGTACCTTTCATCTCTCTCGCCCCCTATATCTTTCTCTCAACCTCTGTGGAGGGCATCACACGCATTCATTTGTACAGTTCCACTGGGTCTAAGGACTCTGTTCTCTTTCCCTCCCCAACTCTGCCTCTTTTGCTCACTCATCATCTTTCTCCCCTCTCTCTCTTCTATCCATTCTTCTTTTCTCAAAATCTCCCTCATTCCTTCTCTACCCCTCTATTTCTCTCTCCCCATACGCCCTCTGCTTCTCTCTCTGTCTTTCTCTCCCTGTCTCTTTTTCTCTCTAACTTTCTCTCCATCTGTTTTTTCTCTTTCTCTCTCTCTCCATCTTTTTCTCTCTCCCTCATCCCTTCCTCTCTCTCCATCTCTTTTTCTCTCTCACTTTCTCTCCATCTGTTTTTTCTCTTTCTCTCTCTCTCCCTCATCCCTTCCTCTCTCCATCTCTTTTTCTCTCTCCCTCTCTCTCTCCATCACTTTTTCTCTCTCCCTCATCCCTTCCTCTCTCTCCATCTCTTTTTCTCTCTCCCTCTCTCTCTCCATCACTTTTTCTCTCTCCCTCATCCCTTCCTCTCTCTCTCTCTCCCTGTCTCTTTTTCTCTCTCCCTCAGGCCTCCTGCTCTCTCTCTCTCTCTTTCTCTCTCCCTCTCTCTCTCCATTTCTTTTTCTCTCTCCCTCTCTCTCTCTCTATCTTTTTCCTTTCTCCCTAATCCTTCCTTCTTTCTCTCTATCTCTCTCTTTCTCTCTCCCTCTCTTTCCCCTTCTCCATAATCCCTCCTTCTCTTGCCCTCTCTCTGTCTCTCTCTCGATTTCTTTTTCTCTCTCTTCTTCATCCTCCCTTCTCTCTCTCTGTCTCTCTCTCTCTCTTTGTCTCTCACTCTCTCTCTCGCTCGCTCTCTCTCTCTCTGTCTCTCTCTCTCTCTCTCTTTCTCCCTCTCTCCCTCCCTCCTGCAGAACAGTGGTATGTACTGCCAGGGTCTGTAAGTCTCCTCTGTACAGTCACCTTTTAACATAAAAAAACCTCCTACTTAAATCAGACGAATTACATAAAGTGACATTTTGAAAACATGGTGGGTAACACTGAACTCCCACAGTGCTAGAATGTAAAACATCGATGTTACCCTGTATAGACTGTACTGTTATTCATGCATGACCGTTTTCTTTGGTATGTGCTGTCATTTTCTTTGGTATAAGCAGGTAAATACAGTAATAAATTCATTTAATTTAAAGTAATAAAAATACAGGGCTTTCAGAAGAACAAAACTAAAACAGAAGAACACTCGAGACGCTCCATGGGGGAAATTCCCGGATTGCAGCTGCCAGAGATGCGTCACAGGGCAGCAGCCAAACAGCAGCAAGGAGAAATAAATAACGTTCTCGGATTGGCTACTTACAAACTTCCCGCCTCTGAGTACAGCGGTATTTCACCATCCCAAGACGAGCTTTCTTTGTGTTCTCTTGAGAGTACCAAAGTTATATTTTATATTTATAATTATATTTTATGTAGCTGAATTTCCATTAATATTTATGTTACAAAATCAGTAACTGATTAGTAAATTAAATTTTATTAAATTATAATTTAGCACTAAAATGCATGAAAAATTATATATTGCCACAAAAAAAGATGTGATATCCGCACCTCGTCCACCACGACCCCTCGTCCTCGTGCTGGTTGTTTATGTTTGGGGCGGTGCTGAGCACGCCATTCAGTTGTCTGATTGCCTTGCTAAGCGCTGCACCCAAACATAAACAACCAGCACGAGGATGAGGGGGTGTGGCAGATGAGGCTAGGATATCGAAGGATGCGAAGGATATCTGCGGTTTCCTCAAATGTGCGGGGGTTTCTGAGAACAATTATTAGTTCGTTTCTCTGAAAAAATCCACGAGAGACTGAAGCCGCGACTGCTGAAAAGAGAATAAGCCCTGGTTTACTGTACAGAAAGAATAGAAACATAACAAAATGGGGTGAAGAAAACTCTCATAGCTGAGCATCTATTGGTTTCTTTTCAGTCTTTATGTGATAATCATTTTTTATCACAGCAGTAATGGCTGAACAAGTAAATGTAACTAGAACGGATCATCATCATGATGCTTAAAATAACACTAACATGCAAAACACATACAGAGCTTTGACATAAGGTCTATAACAACAACAACAACAAAAAAAAATGCATATGAGCGGACATATGTCTTATGCAGGCCTCGACTAATGATGTGCGAAGAATTCACAGATGCTGCTCTATCCACAAACCCGCAGAAAAAGGAAAACAGAAATGAAGCAATCTAAAACCACTCGGCACAAAATGTGATATTCATGATTTGAATTTCTGCAGCACGCAAGCTCTAGCCAGTCACCCTGTCATAACCAGACAGACGTGCTTAGCATCCACATGGAGAAAAGCCTGACAATCCTACCATGACCACAAAGGCAGAAAGAGAGAGAGAGAAAGTATAAAACTGCAACTTGTGTGCTTAATTTTGTGATTATCTATGGATTAATTTGACTGCAGCCTCTATGCAGTGCTCTGCAAAGGATGCAAACATGTCAGCTCTCTTGTGGTCTCAAAAGAAAGATTTTTGTTAAACTATTTTTGATTAGCAGTTTTGCAGCATCTATAAACTGTGCCACTGTTTTATCATTATTGGGTTAAAGAGCCCACTACTGTTACTGGATTTTTCAGAGGGATATGCCAATTACTTCTGTTCTGACTGGCTGCCCTGTATTGTGTTTCTATAAAAGCAGCCCAACCTGAAACACTCCTTCTAACTTTAATGGGAGTGGGAGGGGCTAAAGTCCTGTGGGATTGATAGGGAGATGTTTGGAAAGCAGGCGCCTCTGATACAAATGGGCTTGTCCGGTGTAAAAGTTTTATATTCATTACCCAAAGAAAATGCATTTTCTTTGTATTATTTACTGAAAACAGGGGTTTCCTTTGTATTACTTACTGGTGACTAGAAGGACTAGAAGCTAACTAAAGTGTGACGGCGTGGTTGCTATAAACCCAGTGTTTGGAGACACCCAAATTTGGTTTTATGGGCAAAAAAAAATGTTCACAGCATGGATTCAAACTCACGATCTTCTGATTCAGGGGTGGTGCTTCACTGCTGTGCCAGCAGGGCGCTGGGATTTCGGCAGCTCTTACCAAGCCATTTATAGGTAAGGACACGTAGCCACATTTGTCAAGCTGACCATTTTTAATCAAGCCACAACAAACAATGACACATGTCTTTTTTTTTTTTAGCTGACTTGAGCTGTAGTGTCTTAAAGTCTGTTTTTGAGTCTTTTGTGTGTTTGTGTTTTGTTTCCCATTTGTTTCTTTGCATTTGTGTTTCTCTACTTTTTGTCATTTTGTGGCCTCCATATCCATGACATCAAAGACTCTCTCTCCAAGGCACAATTTTAAGGCAGCTTGACCATTCTCTCTCTCTACCAATATATTATAGTGGGAACAAAAATCAATACTCAGCCCCTGATCGTTTGATCAATAAGCTGTGTACAAGTGCACTGTATGCTCCACAAAAAGGGAGGGAAAAAATTAAGAAGAACAATTGCTTCAGTAATCATACTAATTATTTAATCATACTAATTGTTATCAAGTTCTCTGCACATACAATCAACAGCCCCATCTTAGCCAGATATGAACTAACTAGGATGAGGCTGATTCACAGTAAATCTTCTATCATCTATGAAACATGCAACAATAGCATTTCAGCCAGGAAAAAAAAAATCACTGCAGAATTAACCTGCAACAGGATCTCAATCATGCACTGAACATTTCCTACTGTAGAACAAGACATTAAATATACACTATACTACCTGGACATATTGTCACCGGAGCTCCTTGACTCTGTCATTGTTCCTTTCAAAGGGAACAGTGTAGAGCTGCTTCATCCGTACTCTGTGTTTGGACAATGCCCGAGTAATAGTTGTGAGGCTGATGCTACTGATATTGCGAAACATCCCATGGTCCTCCACAATTCTAGTTTGAATTTCATGCAATTTTATTGCATTATTGGCTACGATCATTTCTACAATAGCAAGCTCTTGATCACTACTGAGGAGTTTTCCTCTTCCTCCAGAGGGAGGATGACGTTGCATCCTTTAGAGGGACAGAAAAATACAGTAAACACGTGCATTACTGTATGGTCGTATTGACACGTCAGGTGAGAATTGAAACAATCCATGTAAAATGCAGTACTTACCTGTTGCCTTCTTGAAAGATACTTATAATTGAGGTGACTGTCGACTGCCTCAGATTGGGCTGCACTCTTTCAGATTGGGTTCCACTCTTTCTTAGTGAAAGGCTGTGGTTGATTACATGATCAAAGATGGTTGCATGTATTTCATCACTGTCTACTGCTCTTTCAGCCCTTGGAATGCAACCACCACGCATTCTTACACCTCTACCTTGTCCTCTCCTTGGGCCTGTTCCTCTCACTGCACCCGCTCCTCTACCCGGGCCCCTTACTCTTCCTGTTTCTCGTCCAGACATTACTTTATTTGCCTTTTCCTGTGTATGCTCCCAAAAACATCACTCCTCAAGGTCCTCCTTTTATATGTGTCAATGTAATTGAAAAAACTTCAGCCCCTGCCTCTGAAAACTGTGATTGGCCCAATTTACCCAACATACACCAGCCGTGTGTCAATTATTGAATTGTTTGTTAATTATCAGCTTATTTTTGAGCTGATGTGTGGTTTTTGAGCTGATAGTATTGCAGAAGTAGAGGTTTTATACTGTAGCAAAGGTTTGGAATATTGCTGTTTTTATTTCGGTATGTTGTAAATAAAACAAAAACGATCCATAATTTTGGTGGTGGGTATAGCCTGTCTGTTAAGAAAATGTAAGCATTGTAGAAATGTGTTGACGGACTGCATATTGTGTGAAAATGAAACGACACTGTGAATGGTATGGCCAAAATAGACGGATGCTGTGCACACTGTATTAAGAGTTTTGAAAATGTGCTTGTTAGCGCCTTAAAAAAATTGTAAATAAATTAATGAAGCATCAGTTTTCTTTACACGTTTTCTTTATTTTTTGTGAGGTGAGGTCTTGAATTGGAAAACGCCTCTGTGTAAGACAAACTAAAATCCTAACAAAAGGAAACAATAAGATTTAATCTTCTGCCAGATTTAATTTGTCACTGGGGTTGTGCCAGTCATGAATATTTATTCCAATTTCAATTTCCTTACAGTCAAAAAATAAAGAGTTCTTTGTGTGATGACACAGGAGATCTGTTTTTGGTTACCTCAAGAACATTAAAGTTCATTAGTGAACATTTTTGTGGAATGTTTATGTGAGATGAACCTTTTTAAATTTGAAAGAATCTCCATGTGATATAAAGGTTCCAGTAGGGACCACAAGAACCTTTATATTATAGGGTTCTTTGAACATCTTCACATGGACAAATCTTTTTATTAAACAGCAAATGGTTCTTTTACAGCATCACTGACAGAACCCACCATGACATCTTTTTAAAAGTTCCTCTGACTGATCAGAGCAGTGGTGGGGCAGTCCTAAGACAATCTCACACTGCTGTTCACCGCTGACCCCACATGGCCCCCTACTTGCCCCAGTCTTGGCATACAACAACACCGTACAGGTCCCAAGGTCCACAGAAGGACACAATATCAGCAAACTCCAATCCAAATAGTCCTGACTTTGAGTTCTCTATTATAGCACCACTTTTTGTTCCAACTTAACATAATGTGACATATAGCAGATATTATATTTTTTGCCTACCCCTGTGAATAAAGTGTGGAATATGAAGAAATGACAATGCATATATTGGGGTCCCTACTATTGATTTTGGGGCACTTTGACCTGACGCAAAAATGTGAGCATGCTGAAAAAGAAAGCATAATTCAGGGCATCAACATTATATACATTTGTCCACGTATCACACAAGTTATATGTTTAATATAGAATCACAGAAAGTGATGTCTTTTTTGGAATCGTGGAATTGGCTACTTAATAAACTGTGTTTTCTCTCTGTGTGTGTGTGTGTGTGTGTGTGTGTGTATGTGTGTGTGTGTGTATGTGTGTGTGTGTGTGTGTTTATCAACTGTGGCACCTTCAGCGCTGGAGAGGTTTTGAGTTGCACCTGCAACTTTACTCTAGAGCCTGAGGGAAAGCCTACAGCAGTCAGGCCACCTGCCTCACCCCCCCCCACACACACACACACACACACACATGCATGCAAAATCAAAACAACTTCTGATAAACTCCTGGCAAAGACTGAGCAAGGCCTCTGCGAGGGAGCTGGTTCCAGACAGGCAGAAGCAACAGCAGGACAGAATTCAAAAAGAGATTCTGAAACCATAAACTGATATTCTTGGCTAAGAAAAGCTTAAAGAAAAGCATTATAAATATAAAATGCACTTTCTGAAAATGTTTTGCTTTTTTTTTTTAATTCTCATTCGATACTACCGCAGAAAATATTAGACAGGTTCGCTGTAAAAAAAAAAAAAAAGATACATATGTTGTGTTGTGTTAATATGAAAGGTTCAACTCATACAAAATTGTAGACGGCCTGGTTAATAACTTCAGAATCAGAATCAGAATCGGAAAACTTTATTGATCCCGGAGGATCATTTCTTAAATTTGAAGTTAAAACAACAAATCCACTGATAAAAACATTCAATACTTGAACTTATATGAATTGAATGATGTGTCGTTGGTCAACGTCAGTGGCTTTACACTAATGCTTTTGTAGGCAGAGCTCACATATTGTTTATTTTCAGGTGCTTTGACTGAAATACAGGTAGATCCAGTCAGCCGACTATAATAAGTATCTGTATTTTTATGCAATAAAATGTATTACAATACATTCAGATGATTTTTTGTGTGATTTTGAGTGTTGTTTTACTATATTATAGCTATATTAATTCTGTAGCCCTGGGAAACTTTTCTTGGTGAAGGGATCTATAGAAATGGTCCAGAATTACTAAGAGTAAAATCTTGTTTCATTAATCTTTTTCCTTCCCCAATGAAGAGACTGTTTCGGACATATGAGGTTTTGTTACCACAGCGACGAAATGTTCCAGTACCTGGAAATGTTATGGGTGCTACAACCCCATCAACATCTGTCACATTCGCTTAGTCTGTTGTGGAACACACCAGGACAGCAGACGTGATGTCAAGCCGAGTTGCCCCCTCCATCACCCAGCTGAAGAGAAAACACATTCCTCCAGCCCAGCTGTGCCAGCCTGGTGTTCTGAGCAGCACAGCCAAATTAGAGCGGCACTGGTCTTTGAGCTACATGGTAAAACAGGCTTACCCATGCTTTCTTACTCTTCCCAGCCTGGAAATGAAGACAAACCCCTGTCTGGAGTTTATTCAAATTCGCCTCTCTGAAGCTTTTTTTCCGCCCTGCTGCATCTCAGCCAAAAAGAGACCAGCAGACACGAAAAGTCAAGATCAGTGGGTCTGTACCGGCCGCTAAAACAGTCTGATTACACTTAGTTACAATAACTTTGGTTCTACGTGAAACAGGAACACCAAACAAAGCTCTGCATGACGTCTGACACCTGGAAGAGCAACGCAATCCAGGGTAGCTTCCATTTACGAAGTTATCTGTTGTGCTGCTGGCACAGGTCTGTGCCGCTCATGTTCTAAGGGTTAATACATAATCCAAAACCACAAATACAACGAGTTCACGAAGTGACATATGCTAAACATTTCAACATCACATTAGGACAAAATCACAGGAAAAAAGCTCTTACAAGGCCATCACTGCTGTACATGGACTTAAAGCACAACGTAACCAAGCAGATTGTAAAATTTTACATAAATACAATAACAACTGCTATCCAACTCTAAATGTGGCTCACTGAGTTTGGAGTCTCTCCGTTTCAGTTTTTGCCTGTTCTGTGGCTGGTGCTCAGCATGCACACTGCAGTTATTTTTTTGTTGTAGACACCAGCTGCAGGAGTGAAACTCAGGGTTAATCCCAAAATGTGTTGTGTCCATACAAACTGGCACTCATAAGTCAGTAAAACTAAGCTTTTTTAGGGGATGAGTAGTTGCACACACGCACACACACACACACACACACACACACACACATACACAAACATACACACACAAACATACACACAAACAAACATACACACAGTCTCACACACACATTGTCACCTGAATGTATTTAGTATGGGAACAATACGCCAGATCCAAATCCAGCTCCAATTACCAGCATGAATTAAGCCCTGCATCTGCCTGCGTTAAGTTTGATTTGTGCCAGTCATCCCATGATATCATTACATTTAAAAGACAATATTCCAGTTGTTTTTTGTTTTCTAAATGAGTTCTAAAACATTGTCTAAGTTAGATTATGTCACTGTGCACCAGCGAGCAAGGACAAAAATCCCAATTTTCTCCTCAATTTATTTGTGTTCATTTTTCACCCGCTAGCCAGGACTCTCCCGATTACATGACACGGCCATTACTGAGGTGGAAGACCAGGGTTGAAAAAAGTTTAAAGTGAAAGCCTTATCAACTCACCACAGGAATACCGGTATATTATGCTATACATTAAACCCCCACTTTAACGCGGATCAGCAGTCGCGGTTTCAGTCCAACGCGCATTTTTTCTGAGAACTGAAAAATCCGTGGCGGATGAGGCCCAGACATCACAGCTTTTTTCGTGCCAATGTATACATTTTCATACATTTCAGTGCTCAGTTATTAAGAAAAATATAATTTACTAAATTTGTAATATAACTATTAACGTAAATTCAGCTATATTTCCATATAAAAAATAAATACAGTTTTTGGTCCTGTGGAGAGAAACACAAACAAAGCGCGTATTGAGACGGTGGAATACCGCCGTACTCAGAGGCAGGAGGTTTGAAAGTAGCCAATCCAACGACGCTATTTATTTTTGCTACTGACTGACTGCTGCCCTCTGATGCGGCTGCAGTCCAGAATTTCCCCCATGGAGCGTCTCGAATGTGTGTGTTTTTCATTTTGTTCTTCTTAAAGCCCTATTGTTTTTTTTATTACTGTAAATTAAATGAATTTATTACTGTATTTACCTACTTATACCAAAGAAAACCCCCGTGCATGAATTACAGTACAGTCTATACAGGTCGGTATTTTACATTCTAGCACTGCAGGAGTTCAGTGTAAACTGTACAGTAGAAATACAGGTTTACCTTTACATTTTCTTTCACGGTAATGTATTAAGCTGAGTTTAAAATGAAATTAAAGGTTTTGGAACCATATTTTGGGGCATATTTAGGGTTTACACTATAAAAATACGCATTTTAGGCATTTTTACCACGTCACAACAACACAGTTTTTCACTATACGCGGGTGCTATTGGAATGTAACCCCCGCGAAAAACGGGGGTTTACTGTAATACTTTTCGACTTTTCTACTGATTTCAAATGTGATTCATTTTAAAAAGACAGGATTCATTTGAATGAAAAGACAAAGCAGCAGCATGTGTCCATACATATCATAGTGACACCCTGTTTGATTTGACTGCTCTGTGGTATTTATAGTTCACGGATGAGCACACAACAGGCTCATCATATTATCCTTAAACCCTTTTCTGAATCGCTCTGGGTATCTGCACTAATATAGAGAACAACAGATGGTTGATGTTGTGTGCAACAGTCTTTGTGTTTATTGGACTGGTCATGTGACTCAGACAGGGACAAATCAACTGGTTGAGGTGGAAACAACAAAGCATGGAAGGCAAGAAGGGGGGTCATAACATGAAACAATTCTGTCATTAAGCACTAAGTGAAAACCTTTCAACCATTCATTAAAGCTGTATAATAATAATAAAAATAATAATAATAATAATAATAATATACTAATAATAATAATATTATAATTATCTGCACTTTTGTACACAACTCAGCTGCTAAAATACTGAATTCATCCTGTAGCTATTGTCAAACCACACTAAATGTTGTCTTGTCTTGTCCTGTTGTTTTGTTGCTCTTGGGTTTTTTTTGCACACTTATGTTCTGTCTGCACTTGTGGTCTTGCGGTGTTCAGGTCTCTTCTTGTGCTGCACCATGGTCCCGGTGTTTCCCTGTGTACTGTGTGTATATTAACAATTAAAGCTACTTGACTAAAAATCATCATCATCATCATCATCATCATCATCATCATCATCATCATTAGGGATTGGTATCGTTTGAATTTATTTGATTCCGATTCCGGTTCCGCTTAATTGAATACGGTTCTTATCGATTCCACAAAGGTAAAAAAAAACAAAGAACAAAAAAGAGGACAACTGTTTAACACTAGAACGGCTGACAGCATCAACTGACGTAATTTCACCAGGCTCAGAATCAGAATCAGAAGAGCGTCTATTGGCCTATTGGAGCAGCAGCATGCTCAGTAAGAGACATGTGGGTGACACAATCGGTTCTTATTTGGAACCTAATTTCGTTTCCCATCCTTAATCATCATTGTTATTGTTGCTGTTCTTGTTGTTTTGTTTCTGCTGTTATTGTTGTTGTTATTATTATTGCTATCATTGTTATTATTATTTTCATTATTATTATTATTATTAATAATATTCATCCTATTTAAAGGCCTTTCAAGGCACTCAAGGACGACAAGTATACTTACAGACAAGTATACCAGAGCATAATAGTAATAACACAAAAGAAGACAATAAATAACACATGAACATAACATATAATCACAAGAGTGTAAGACTAAAAAGGAGTGCAGTCTAGGGTCAAGATCAAAGAGAGTAAGCTTGTAAGTTTAAGTTTGTTGAGATGAGTATTAAGACAGGATTTGCGTGGAGAGAGTCAATGCTGTGGATTTCTTGAGGGAGGGAATTCCAGATATGGGGAATAACATAGCTACAGGATCTAAACCCCATGGTGGAGCAGAGGGCATAGCAAGCAGACTGGAGAAGGGAGATATGAGGGTGTATAGATGTGTAAGACGTCAGAGAGGTATGGGGGTGCCAGGTTATGAAGAACTTTGAATGTTGAAAAAAAATCTTAAAATCAATTCGATATTTAATTGGGAGCTAATGAAGGCTGAAAAGGACCTGAGTGATGTGTTCTATGGAAGTTCAGGTGAAAACAGGGGCAGCAAAACTCTGCAACATCTTTAAACTTTACTTACTTCATGAAATGCACAACCTATCTCTAACTTTCCAGCAGTGGGCCATCTGGTACCAAATATTTCTTGCTTAACCAAAACATCTGCTCGTGTTTGAAGAACAGCTTTCTGAATGCTAACAGGATGCGCATTCTGAGATATGATCAAATGTACTGCACTGAACACGCCGTTGGTATGAAACCAGTAACGAAGCAAACAGGCTCACTCACCCGTTTGCTTCTGCAAAGGACAGACAAGTATTGCTTCATGCTTCTGCAACCATGAATGTGTGCCGCACACACTTGTTCCATCTCCATACACACGACCATGCGTCTACCATGGTAGAGGCACCTCTGTGTTGAGAATAGAGAGGGTCTGATAAATTGTGCAGTGATAGATGAGCTACAGTCAGTAACTGTAAATCTTTAAAGTGCACCTATATCATGAGAGTTTCTGATTAAATTGAATGTACGTACAAGGTAAGTGCACCTAATAAACTGGATACTCAGATTCAGTGAGGTCATTCTAATGTCTGCAGCATTTGAACTGTGCTCTAAAATTTTCTACTGTGCTGTGAAGCATCAGCTGATTAAGGGAGACACACACACAAACAGATACTGGTCACTCTACCTCGCCCACACTAAGCTGGTTGCACTTACAGCTTTATCTAAATGAACTTAAGTGCCTTTTTTCTTCAGCTTTTGCTGTGAAAGTGTGAGAAAAGTGGAAAAACAGATGCTAAAAGCTATGCCTGATAACAGGCACTATACCTGGCCAACATCTTTGACACTCTTTCTGCAGGCCTCCTAGTGGCCATTCTGCTGGTAGCATGGAAACAAACTCCTGTTTTGTTTCAAAATTCCACATTATAGCTATTGTAGGGTTAAAATGAAAAATAAAAATGCATATAAAGAAAGGAATCTTCTTGTAGAAACCAAAGAAACTACCCAGTCAAAATGTCATCAATCAACAATGTTTCCAAATTCCTTTTGGACACCCACTTTTCAAAGTCCAAGCAAATCCTGATGAAGAAAAGGTCCTGCTCAAAATGATATCCCACCCGAGTATTCTCTTTCACTCAGAAATATGTCATGTTAAGGAAGAAGAATATTTTCAGATTCAAGTTGGCTTTAAACACTGCAGTGAAATAATGGAGCTGTCAGCAAGCTCAAAACAGAAAAGGAACGTTCAGTGATGAAGGCGAAGAAAACTGTGGTTACTTACGAGTACCATGGATTACATACACAAAAATGATACCATGGATTACACACACGTTTCACGGACACATTATGGCATACAGTGCTGTCTCTTCTCACAAACATACATCACCTCTAAGAGTTTAAACAGTTCTATTCTGACAGTAAATAATTTTTGATCACCTCCATCTAACCAGTAGACTACCGCTGGCTCTCTCAACAAAACATCCATTAAGGCCACATCACAAAGCACAGAATGGCACCTGAAACTACACCTTTGATCACTGCGCCCTCAGCCTAAACAACTTTAGGATCTCTCATCTGAAAAGCTTTTATATATAGAACTGTGATTAAACTTCATCAGAGGAATGCTTAAGATGATAGTTTCCTAACAGAGCCATGACTGACCATTCAGAGTAATGATCTCATTAGTTAGTTTGTGCTTTTAGAGGATGCTCTGTCAAGCTGTCATCTGCTTCAAAGCATTTTAAATAAAATCTTCAAAGCATTTTAAATAAACCGTTTTGGCATTTTAGTGCATATGGTGTGAAGCTCTGAAGCTGCCTAAATAAAGAAATAAACAAACTAGCATCAAAGGAAAAGTGGAGCATCACTCATGTAGAAAGCTAATGCCATGCAGGCTGGGTTTTCAGATTACAAAGTAGGCTAAGTCTAGTTTGGACCATATAAAATATTAACTGGTATTCTTCAATTGAAGCTCTACTTTGTCCAGGGCTAAGTTTTATCGGCATCTAGAAAGTCAAACGTGAGTCCTAATAAGCCTTACTGGTCAATGTAAGCGATTGATTTGAGATAAAGCTAAAGCTAACGCTAACGCTAAAACCATGAGACAGAATTAAACTGAATAGGATCATACAGTAAAAAAATCACATTTTCCACTTCACAAACCACTGATTTGCCAAGACATGTTTGTAGTCCAAATTTGCTTCTTTAAGTTACTGTTGGAATTACTAGACTAATATAGCCAAAACCATCCAAACGATTTCTGTAAAAATACATTGCCAAAACTTACTTTAAGCTCTTTATTAAGGTGGGGCAGACTTGTCAATGTGGTTTAGTAAGCGATATGAATATAAAAATGACAAAAAAGTCTACTAGAGCTGAGTATTAAACAAGTCTATAATAAGGAGGATTGATATCGGATCTCATTTCTCTGATTTTATGAGAGTCATTGTCACAAAGACTCATTCTAGATTAGCACTGCTACTACTGAGGTTTTTTTAAAAAACACATCATGTCATTTAAAGTGCTTTCCAGCAGCATCTAGATACATACTGCGGTTTTGTTCATTTTTTCACCACATAAGATAACCCTGCTTTGTCACAGCAACAAAGTGGACAGTACAAAAGAAAAAGAACCAACCTAACCAGTAGAATAAAAAATATACAACATAACAGTATAATATGAAGAAGTTTACACCAAGGAATTGTATTGTGTTCAATCCATTGCCCTAAACCACAGTCCACAGCACCTTAGATAAGCACTAGATACTATTTGATTGGGTTTGTAGATGTTTTAGTAATGTATTTATGGAAAAGGTTTGTTTTTAGGGGGATTTTAGACACTGTAGGTGCTCCTGTAAAATCTAAGATCAAAATATGCACGTATATTAAGACAGCTGTGGATTAGTCTACCTGCTCAATACTGGTAGCTAGTTCAGAGTACATAAAGCAGCAGACTGGAGGCCAAGCCTGCGCTCACACCGGCAGTGAAAAGTGACAAAGTGGCCAGAAGTCAGCAATTTCCAACGGTCACTGGACTACACGCAATATGGTGCAGCGAGTCGCCTGGCAACAGATTCTACATGACTTGGCGGCAAAAAAATTGAGCGAAATACTACTTTACACAAATGAGCAGCAGGGCAAATGTATTCCTCTTACATTCTTTTACTGTGAAACATTTTCTTAAACTTTAGCCCCTATATTAGCATTTTAGCTCCCAGAACATTGTCTTTTGAGCACGAATAGTGACAATTGCTAATGCTACTTTGCATTCTATGGTGAAACAGTAGTTTCTGAAGCAAGATCACACTATTTATAGATAAATAAATACTCTCCAATGTGAAGATTCACGCACTAGGTATATATTAATAGACCTACCTTTAAAATACAAATGAACCATATGATGAATATACCAAACATGTAAATATAACATCGTAATATTTTTTTTATTTAATATGCATTTATTAGTATATACTTTTTTAACTGATACATATGCTACTTTTATGGCCCATTTCTTCAAAACTACATTACCAATACCCTAAAGCTGGCAGGGTATGTTCAGTGAGTTCATTTGAAGTAACCAGTGACCTCAGCCATCAGGGTTAACTGGTTTTATGCAAAGTGTTGATGCACCTCCACGGCACTGTCCACTGTATCATCTTCCCTTGTTCCAGTCAAATGTGACAGGATTTTTGTTGATGTTATGAAAAGCTTGTTATCTCGCAATGGTTGCTAGATTTAAAAAATGCATTTGTAAGCATTTTTTTAACAAAACCCTTTGTATCATCAGTTACATGTGCAAGAGGTTATTTTCTGAAGGTCATTTTGAAAATCAAGTTGCAAGCAAAAATCACAACCCACTGGCTACAAGGTAAAGCGATCTATATAATTAATATAACCACTACTTTGATATATTGCCAAAGAAACGGACATCTGGTGCAAAGCCAGATCCAAAAGACCTTTCGGGGGAAATCTCCTGAACAACCTGTGTTCCGGACGGGTTGTTTATTAATCTCCACCCTTTAATCTGTGAATGTGATTTATTGTGGTCATTAATCTCTGCCTGTGCATTAATTCTTCCTCATGCGACTGATCTGCCCTGTGTCCTGCCATCTCCCAGCCGTGCCTACAGGCTGTGTCAAACTCTATTTGTCATCTTGCTTTCTGGAGTGCAGGTCTCTGAGCGGACCTAAAGGGAGCATAAACCCAATCATAAACCTCATGCACTGTGAAATCTAACGTTTCTGGTGTAGAGAATAGGAATTTCTATGAGTAGAACAGGCCATCAAAGTTCAAAAATCAGACCAGGCACATCACAATCTCAATTGACACCTGGTTTAATAAGATTTGCCAAGTAGCCAGCAAGTACAGAACTGGCACGATAACACAGAAAAGCCACATCAGCCATTACAATTACACTGCTCTCTTGTAATTACAGGCTTTCAATAACTGGAGCGATAGTCACCCACTCTTTCTACAAAAGCCATGTACACCATTCTAAACAGATTTCTTTTATCAGAGAGAACTATGCGGGATTAAAATTCAAAGTCTAATATATTTCAATATATTCCAGTATATGTATTTGTTTCAGTGCATTAATGACTAAAACAGCTCAATGAAGACAGGTTATTGTGTTGTTGGATATATGACAGTCTGTACCTCAGTCAGTAGGATTTGGGAAGAAAGCTATGAAGAGTGAGGAGGATTTCAGAACACCAAGAAGGACGGAGTCAAGACAGTCTACATGTGTAGATACTGGTACCAACTGAAAAAAAGGCATTAAATAGTTTTCTTTGAGCTGTCGCTGCACTGAAAACACTCTGCTGGAATACACCTCATCATATCATTTTACCAAACCCATATCAGGAATGTCATTAAGTACTTCTGCTCCAGCTCAGGGTGGTCAGCACGGAATGTGTTTTAAGGCAAATTATACTGAGCATCCCCTTATTTTAGGAAGCTTAATTGCAAAACGTCTAAATGCACTGTAACTTAAGTTGTTTGGAATATGCAATAAAGCTAAACGTGATCTTTGCTGCACTGTATCAAGAAGGACTGGTAGTACAGACTGTTGCCTATGCAGTAAATACAGGCAATCCTGAGAAACCCATTAGGATCGGAAACGAGACGTTCAAGGTTAAAAAAGATTTTGCTGGGGGGAGAAGAGACTCGCGTGTCTGGTGATGTCAGATGTGAATAATACATAAAAATATTTTCACGTAGCGTGACTTGTCACTCACTCTGGTTTCCTGTTCAGTCCCACCGAGCGGCACAGGCTGGTGGGAGTCTGCGGCAGCAGGGACTTGCAGCGCGGGCTCCTCCTCTCGTCCTCTTCGGGGTCCGGGCTCGGCTGGCTGGGGGACGGCGGCACGGGCGGCGAGGTTGCGGCGGGCACAAGCTGCAGGTGCTGCGGAGGCGGGGGAGCGGCGGCAGGCTGGGCCGAAGCCCCCCCTGCTTTGCTGGGGATCGCGCGCTGAGGATGCGGAGGGGGATGCGGAGGAGGAGGGTGGTGGTGGTGGTGTTGGTGGTGGTGGTGATGCTGGTGGGGGTGCTGTGGATGAGGGTCCCTCAGCCGGCGGTTCTCTCCGATCAGATCCTCCACCTTACGCTCGAGCTCGTCGATCCGCTGCCTCTGCGTCTGGATGAGGCTCTGCTGGTTCTGCACGATGGTGGTCAGCTCCTTCAGGTACAGCACGGCTTTCATGGGGTTGTCCAGCAGACTCTCCATGGCCATGTGACGGATGAGGGCTGGACAAAGGCAGCGGCGCGTCGGGAGGACCTGCAGAGGGTCTTTAGAGCTGGGGCTCTCTGAACGGCTGTGAGGAGCGATCTCCGTCCCTCTCTCTCTGAATCCCCTGCTTACGCCGCAACGATGCGGATGACGGCGCTCATGCGGGGAGTAAGATTCTTAATCCCACCCGTATCCGGACAAAACCACGCCCCTTCCACTAAAGACCACTTCAAACGCTCTAAAAGGAGACGCGATTATAGTGTGCCCAGAATAAATCATCACAAATGTGTTTTTGTTTCACTTACTTGTGGAAACGACAAAAAAACCTTTTGTGATACTGAGAAGCATCTCAGACCAGGCACAGATGCTTGTGCTTTAGACCAGTGCTCTAGTACCTGCTCCTTATTTGGACAAAACCACGCCCCCTTTCCACTGAAGATCGATTCAAGCGCGCTAAAAACGATGACGTAAACCAATTACGTCCATAATTTGCACACAAAGCAAATAAATCTTCACATAACGTGTATTTTGTTTCACTTACTTGTGGAAATGGTTGACGGAGGTGTGTTTACATTTAAATATTTTTGTTTGTGTTGATGTAAAAACTTTTTTCCCTTGCATTTTTTATACTATTTCACCCCAGGTGCATGTGGGAGGCTCTAGGTGCTCAAAGACCTGACCTTTTTTGCTGTGTTGTCATTTCTGGCAAGATGGGCTTCTTTTTGCCTGATTTCATCCTGAGGATTTTTTAGAAAAGTTATTAAATTCCACCCCCGTCGACAAAAAATGATGAAGCTTATGTCATCACACACCCTCTCTATGCTCCACCCCCACTCCCTCGTTGACCAAAAACTCCGCACACCATGTCGTCCAAATAGGAGAGGGACGGGTCCTAAAATTGAGCACCTGCCCCTTTAAAGTACGGACTTGATTCAAAAGGTGCCAAATATCTTTCTTGGATCTGATCGTGGAAGGGTTTGGCTAGGAGCTGCCAGGATCCTGCCGTGCGATTAGCTATTATTTCATACTCACGGGATCCAGAAACAGCAGCGCAATGAGCTACCAGCCAATCAGAGCGCAGCAGACCGGCTGAGCCTGGAAACGGGTGTGGAGAAGCAGAGCTGATGCAGAGGAGCCGCTCCAGAAGAGACTGGAGGAGGAGCTGTAGTAGGAGGACTGACGTCAGCTCGTGACCAACAACACAAGAGCGTGTTTTCTTCTTACGCTTAACCCCATCCTCTCCTGTTTTCACTCTTCTCGCTGACCCACTACTTCCACTGGCTTTTTCTGATTCACAAATATAATTTAAAAGCAGATTTCTGGAAAGCAATTGTTCTCAAAGTCAGAAAGTCCAAGGCTGAGCTTGCCATCAGCAAGATGCTCATCCACAAATCATCCAGAAATCTACAACTCGGCTGTCCTGCACTGTAAACTTGGCCATTCACCTCACATTTTAAGGCAGCCAGGTGCAAAACTTTTTTAAACTAAAATATGTCGGTCCATAAAGTGCCCACAAGTCCCCCACAAGACCTGCTCCAATAAGCCTTTGATTCTACAAGTCTCTTGAGGAACGGAACACCATTCTCACACCAATAGGGACCTTAATGACAATGGATTTAATAACAAAGACTTTACTATGGAGTTGTTCCCCCTTTGCAGCTATAACAGCTTCCACTCTTCTTGGAAGGTTTTCTACAAGATTTTGGAGTTTCTGTGGGAATTTGTGCTCATTCATTCTGTAGAGCATTTATGAGGTCAGACACTGATGTTGGACGAGAAGGTCTGGCTCGAAATCTCCGTTCCCGTTCATCCCAAAAGTGCTGGATGGGGTTGAGGTTAGGACTCTGTGTGGGACAGTCAAGTTCTTCCTCACCGAACTCATCCAGCCACGTCTTTATGGAGCTCACTTTGTGCACTGGGACACAGTCATGCTGGAATAAAAAAGGTTCTTCCACAAACTGGGTCCACAAACTTGGAAGCATGGCGTTGTTCAAAATGTCTTAGTCTGCTTGAAGCATTAAGATTGACCTTCACTGGAAGTAATAGGCCACCTGAATTCAATTATTCAGAGGCATGTCCCAATACTTTTGTCCATATAGTGTATCTGATCACACATGATCACACACAGACTTCTTTTTTGGGGTGAAGTTTGTGTTAGCAAGTTACATCACTAAGACTGATCCCAGGTCCACATCTCAGGCTGCAGGTTTAACATCCCTCAGACAGTCATGTAGTAAGGGAATGGATGCCAGCATGACATCATGGTTTCATATTCTCACCACAGCAAAACAAGCCATTTGGACATCTTACAGGTGCTACGTGGGGGATGGGACTCTCCCCAACAATCAGTGATATAAGGTGGGATGGCATGTTTTGCCACAGACAGCTGCCCAGATCCTTGTCAGGGGGCTGTTTGATGGACCTTTTAGCTCCAGCGCTCTGCAGGGAAGAATGTGATAATGCAGCCCAGCTTTGGTTTAGCCCTGAGGCCAGCTGATTGCTTTCCAACACATCCCAGCACATGTCTGGCTCTGCCCCCACCTCCATCACTGCACCCCACCCCCCCTCAATGCCCTTGGGCCACAGGGGGACTTGAGTCACACCACATACTGCACACTCTCTCCAAACACTCCTCTATCCTCACTTCTGTCGCCAACACACTACGCTAACAGCTGCCTTCAGACATGCTTAACAGAGCAGGTGACCTGAGCTGGCAAAGTGCATCACAAGAGCGGGGGTGAGGTCTGGAGGTGTGTGAGGGCACCTGTGAGCTATGATGGTCTGTGTCCCGCTTAAAACATTTTAAAAATCCTGTTTACGCAATTGTTTATGTAACAAATGCATGTTTGGTAACTTTACTACTTTACTTTACTGTTAAAACAGCGTCCCTATTATCTGTCCCCTTTAGGCATAGCTCCACCTGTTTCTTTTTTACTGTTAGTTTCCTACATTCCTCCAGTGAGAGAGAGGGAGAGAGAGAGAGAGAGAGAGAGAGACAGAGAGAGAGACAGAGAGAGAGACAGAGAGAGAGAGACAGAGAGAGAGAGA